>BJBW01001863.1:97862-159436 GCA_004320125.1 Scolopax mira
GCTGGGGAGAGTCTGTTTACAAAGGCCGGCAATGACAGAACAAGGGATAATGGCTTTAAATCTGGAGAAGAGCAGATTTAGATTGGATATTAGGAATACGTTCTTTACAATAAGGGTGGTGGAACGGTGGAACAGTGGAACAGGTTGCCTGGGAGGTAGTTGAGGCCCCATCCCTGGAGATATTCAAGTTGAGGCTCGACGAGGCCCTGGGCAACCTGGTCTAGTTGGGGGGTGTCCCTGCTGATTGTGGGGGGTTGGACTAGATGACCTTTGAAAGTCCCTTCCGGCCCAGATGATTATATGATTCTATGATTCTAAATGCATTCGAAGTACTGGTAACATATTCATGTCCTCTATTGTATCTTTTATCTTTATTCCAAACAAAAGGAATAGTCACTAAAATTGAAAATAGTCACTTATATTGAATGACAACATGCTCAATTATTTTTTATTATTGTCCTTTACTTTGCATAATGTTGAATTTGTCTGTGAATAAATTGACTCAGTATTTGAAAGTATATAAAACAACCTCCAAGAGATATGTGTGACTAGGAAGAACACCCTTAGTCATATCGACTAAAGCATGTCCTTTTTGGAAGGGACACAAACCCATAGATTTTTGAGTTTAGGGCAAACCATTAACTAATGGCATTTTTTTGCCTATGGGTTGATTGTTTCAGAATTGTCAACTGAAGAGTTCCTTTCAGTGTGGGGTGGTGGCCTCTGTCAAAGATGTAATAGTAGATTAGATAGATAATTGCTCTGATTCCTTATGACAGTTCAAATAATTCTGTATCAAATCAAAGTAAAGGGGAAGAAAATCAAGCTCATACGTTTTGCTGAAGATGAAAGCTACTCTCTAGTGTGGTGGGGTTTTTTGAGGGAGGCCAATTCTTACAAGCATTTCTACACGTAAATAATTGTGAAGTGAGGATTTCTGGAGATCGTGCCAAAATGCAATTAATTGTAGAAATAGCTGTGCTAATTTAAGTGCTGGAAAAGCACTAAAGCTGTATGGGCATGGCCTTCTGCCTGTACTAATACACTGTGCCATGTCACAAGCCTCATTCACCCAGGAAAAATGCACCAGTAGATATGGTGATGTTCATTCTGATATCTGAGCCACTTTATATTTGACCAGTTAAATATATGTGTGGTACCATATTCTGCTGTATGAACTTACAGAACAAACATCCAGTAGTGTGTCAGCCACTTAGACTAGTTATAGACATTTTAAGGTTTTTTGGTCCATTACATTGACAAAGAAGATAAAAATAGATATAGCTACCTTTCAATGTCTGTATGATTACCATATCTGTATAATGAAGTCATCAGTTCATTAGAGGAATAGCAGGAGCAGTTCTTTTTATTCTGAAGGGTGCTTGAAAGAAAGAAGAGTCCTTTCCTTCCTTCTTGGCTTGCTTTTGGCTTTCAAGGAGAGTATGCATGAACAGCCATGGGTTATATTTAACAAATGCAACAATAAACTTTTCTTCTGTGCAATCGCTACTGCTTCACAAGTACATCAGTACACAGAGAACATTCTGTTTTTTATCCATGTTCTGTTGCTTTTTTGTGTACTTTTGCACTGTTTTGAACAGCTGTGATCACTGGAAGGACAAAATGCTGATCACAAGATGAAGGGGGGGAAGCTTAGAGAAAGAAAAAGAGACAATGTTTCTGAGAGGAAAAATAATATATGAATAAAAAAGGAAAATGCCAAGATTCATTATTCTCAGAAAAACGTATCTCTCATATTTTCTATAATGACTAATATTGTGTAGATACAGCAACACAGAGTTCTGCACTCCTCTAGTGTTCTCATTTGATAGTTGATTACCTACTTTAGACCACTTATAAAAAATCCCAGTGTTAGTAAAAGCCTGCTGTAGAATAAAAAACACAGAAAAACAACATTTTCTTGATGGACTGCTTGTCAAGCGGCAAAAGGAAAGGAGTGAGAGTGTAGAAATATGAGGTCAAATGATCTTGACCACCCTGGATTTACAGCAGTAGCATTTAGAGCCACACTTAGCTCCTAATCTCCAATTCCAGACATGCAGTGAGATCTTGAGCAAGTCATAAATTTCTTCTGTGCATTTCTATAGATAGCTGTACGATGGCCCATACAACCCTTGGTTGCTGCTTGGGGCCAGGGGGTCACCTGCGGCATCTTTAAACCTAATCTAAGCCAAACAAGCCTTCCAGGCTGACAGACAGGGTCCACTGAATCAGCTCTTCATTTGTCAGGTGACCAGTAACAGTCCCTACTGGGTGACCAGTAAAATCAGAAACATATTCTCTTGCATAGGATGAATATCCTAAGTCTAAGAATAGCAGATGGTATGCAGGAGTAATGGAGTAAATTTCATGCACTGGACTTTCCATGTTTTTAGGTAATGTCTGCCATTTCTTGTTATCCTAGCACTTTGGTTAGTTGCTTGTTGTTATATCTTTAGCTAAATAGATCTAGCTATAAAAGCTAGATAGAGTACCTACAAAGCATTAAGTAATGAGTCCTCTAAGCAGGAAGATGGTAGCGTTCTGCTTTGCCTAGCTCAAGTTGTGGCTTCTCTGGAATTATTTTATCATAACCAAAATACAGCCAATTCAAGGGAGAAATATATATACTGATATATATGGAATATACCGTTGGCTCCCTACACATAAGTATTTTAGAGAGGAAAGGACACTGCTTTAGCCACGAACCAAGATGAATTTTTTAGACTTATCATGGGATTGCTTAATGTACTAGTTTGTCAATGCCTTTACTTTTAGTATTATCTTACATTGATACAAATCGTCCTTCTGACTTGCCCATGTTCTTCCACATAGTGCCTGTTTTTTTCTGGGAAGTTCTGACCAGGTATGGGAGGCTGCTCAGCTCATGCAGTTGAAAGTTGCACATTCAAATGTCAAGCATTGAGTGAACAACTGATTTCCAGACTTCCATAATCGAGTCCTTTCTCACACAGCTGTAGTTCAGCACTGTGGCCTTTTTCTCATTTTTGTGAGAAATGGTTGGAGTTGCCTCTCCCGAGTGGGGAGAAGCCTGGTGGGAGAAGCAACTGGATGGCTGATTTTCTGTGGGTGATCAGCTGGGGCTGGCACATATTCATGGAAGAGAAAATAGCAATGCAAAGGTGCACTACTTAAAAGAACATACTGTGTCCACAGCTTAGTGTCACAGCCTGTCCCACACTGCAGTCAGACAAGCCTCTACTTTTTAAACTAATGAGTATGTCAGATGTAGTAGTTCCACAGACTCCTGTTTGTGTCCTAGTGCAGAGTTGGTGCATGCATCAGATAAAAGCCATCAGGGAACTCAAGATTGTATTTCATACCTGCACTGAATTGCATACCTGTTTTGCATATATGTATATACATACTTTTTTTTTGTCTGGATCATGCAAGTTGAGATCCATACATAAATGTTAAAAATCTGGTATTTGCAAATAGAAATTATTTGACATGTAACAGGGTGCTGCTCCAGAATGCACTGAGAAAATAGTCTTAATGTGACAAGATTTAGATTTATCTAAATCTATTTGTCTATTATTAAACAAATGGCCTGTATTTAATCTTGCAAATGTTAATATGATTTGAAAAGGGAAAAAATGTATTTGTGTCAATGTCATTAAGAGCCCATTTTTTTCAACTTAACACACATTTTGTGCCTTTTTAGGAGGAGGTACAATTATGGTAAATGGCGGAGTCTGCATTTTTCATTATCCTTGATTACAAATGCTGATAGTAAGGTTGACTGAATCACATTGCACAAATATGATGTTTGCAGTATGGACCAAAACAGGAAGTAAAGAGTTTCATGTGGCAGGCAGGAATGAATAATCCTGGACAAACACAAGTTTACCAGTAATACAACCTTCAGGCTATGCAGGTTTGTGTTCTCATTTTATTAGGCATTCTCTAAAAGAAAAAATCTTTCTCAATGATGAAATGCCTCAGTGGGACAACAACTGCAAAGACTGGATAAGGAGGCTGGAGAGTTTACCTGCTTCAAATATATCTCTCAATAATTCAAGTTTTTAGACTTACGTATAGTATGTGTGTGCATAGCATTCATACATCACTCTTCAACCACTGGTAACAAAAACAGCCTAAAATGTTGTATTTTGGATTGTTTGTAGTCTTTTTTCATGATATGACAAGAGTTTTAGCAGTGTTCTAATTTTAGAAAGATCAGGAGAGATAGCTTGACCATGGAAGGGTCATAGTAGAAGAAAATGAAACAAAAGTTGTTTTGTGATAAGTGAACAAAGAAACCTCAGCTGCTAAAGGACAAAGTGGGCACAAATGAGGTTGAAGGTAGTAAAGAAGTAATGGACACGAATAGATCATGGTCTTACAAGGTACTGAGCAAGAAGACATGGAGAAGATTGATGATTGTGAAGGAGACCAAATGCATCCAGTGAGACATAGAAAAAGAAACAAAGCAGACTGATGACAGGGTTGAGCAAGTGGGCAATGGATGAGTTGATCCATGACTGAAACTCAGTCTGGGAGGTGGTGCTAAGGAGTCAAAAGGGATGTCATTGCAGCTGCATCAGTTACCCAGTATGAAAAAAAGAGGCTTGAGTCGAGGAAGAGCTCAGTCAGAGCACTATTTTTCTTTTTATTTTCCTCAGTCTGTGTAAGCTTTGAAATAATACACGTATCATATCTATATTAAATTTTGTTTAGGGTCTGAACTTTGGCAATGTCCATACTGTAATAGAGACAGTTGAGGAATTGATTGACTCATAACTCTTTTCATTTCTTTGAGTACTCAGACATATAAAGTTAGATTTATATATCTAGATATATATTTAAGGAGATTGAAGCCAGTAGGATAAGTTGGTAAACTGCCTGCAGTTTTCTCTGCTTATATTAAACAAGAACATACTGAAGCTGTCATTATCACACAATCAAGGTTGAGGCACCATTGTGGAGCTGTAAACTCAGAAGCTAATCATTTCAAGGGCTTAAAGAAATTAGATGAATAAATCTCATCCTGAAAGAAAGTAATTTTTATGTGGATGGATGGGATTTATTCATTGTAGGTAGCCTTCTTCCCATATGATGAATACTGAGGCAAGGTTCATTTGGCTTCTGATCTTTAAGAAAATGTCCCTGTCTGAAATATGGGGGAAATTATGTCAATAAGGTTTGTCCACATATGTCATCTGGTTACAGGAAACAACAAGCCAAATCAAAAGGATCTCTCTCCTGGGAGTTCAGAGACTGTCTTTGGAGATGGCTGTAAAGGTGAAACTTTTGCAGAGTTTCTGTAGTCCTTACTACTCTCCTCTGGTTTTTTTTCCTATCTTTTCTCTTCTTCTATATTCCTAGATTATAAAGGGAGGATACAATTTGAACAGTTTCATTTCCAGTGGGCAATTAGTATATCAGTATAATTGGCCCTATGGTTTTCTCCCCGAGAGAGACAGAAAGAAGTACTTTACTTAATATTTCTTTATGAGCTCCATTGTTAATATCCTAAAAGAGGGCTTGAAGGAAACATCTCAACCTTGCTAAAACCCACCATTCTGCCACTGCTTCTGCCCCCCACTCCTGTGCCACAGTTGTGACTGACCTCCACAAAGTCTCATCATACATTTGTGTGAGCTCTAACTGCTTTTATTTCTATAAGTAGGAAAAAGAAAGAGATTCAATGAACCAGGTTACTAACAGCAAAATTTTAAAATACACAGCAGTTTATCCTGCAATGAAAACCAGTGCCTGACAAATAAAATTACAGTAGCAATAAAAGAGAAGTGTCCCAGTCTACAAAGCTAATGATATCTTTGGTAATTAAGATACAAAACTAATGTAAGCGCTGCAGTTTCTAATGTATAGCTGCACTGGTGGAGTGCTTTTGTCTGTTGTATTTTCTTTCTGAGTGAACAGATAATAGGTTCATGGTTTAAGTTGAGAATAAACTGTATTACAACATTAAGTCCTTAATTACTTGACCATTTGGAGTACAATTAAATATCTCTAAAAAGTGGTTGTTAGTTTAGTTAGCATTCCCAAGTTTTAAATGAAAAACTGAATGATATTTTAAATCTAATTTACTTAAACAGCCCAAACAAATCTTGCTGTGAGCACTTACCAAAGTTAATCTCCACTTGTGCTTCTTATAAATTGGGAAAACCAGCTGGTTCCAATCTCCCTTTTCAACCTGGGTTTCTTTCAGTGGTACTGAACAGACATCTTGTTGAGTAGGTATTATCTTGAACTACAGTAATTTTTATTCAAAAACGTGCTTGGTGTCCTAGAATTAAAAAAAAAAGAGAAAAAAAGTAAAAACATACCTAAAGCTTTGAGATAACAGAAGCTACAGCAGTAATCTTATATTTAGATTGTCTTTTCTGCAAATAGTTGTGTAGACTTTTCAGCTGGAGGTTTGAATGATCAGTTTTCACTTTCAATTAATTAATTCTCATTTTTAAAGAGAGGCCATCTTTTTTCATCCAGTTTCTATTTATTCTGTATTATCCGTCTGGAGTCATAAAAGAGACACAAAATGTTCTGAAATGTGTTCATGGCCATTCATTTGTGATTTTATATATTTTTGGCATAATAGCCCATTTTGACGTTACCTGATTCTAGGAGAGGTACCCATCAGTTTTTATTTGTAATTTGATTTTATGCTGGTCCTGTTTCGTACAGGATTATATTTCAAACTGTGTATGGAGCAAAGATGTCTGGCAGCAAAGTCCATGGAGCCAAGTAGGGGTTTGCTACCATATAGTGTGTTCCTTTATTTTCTGCACTTTTTTGAACTCTTCTTATCCTACTTTTCTATCATTTAAACCCTACAGGTCAATGTGAAAGTAATCAGTCATTAGTAAAAAATAAAATTTGTCAGATGATTGAAGGATGTACTGGAGCTATATACATACCATATTTTATTTTTAAAGAACATTGCATTGAGTAACTCCTGAAAGTTGGGAGGCATCTTTTTCATATGTATAATCACAGACTTACGGAATCATATGGGGTTGGAAGGGACCTCTGGAGATCATCTAGTCCAACCCCCCTGCCAAAGCAGGTCATCTAGAACAGGTCTCACAGGAACATTTTCAGGTGGGTTTTGAGTGTCTCCAGAGACAGAGACTCCACCACCTCTATGGGCAGCCCGTTTCCTATCTAATAGTTGAATTTATTTGTATACAGAAGCAAGACAATGTAACAATGATGTATTTCATTTAGTCCGAGCTGACCATACCTGTAATATAACTCCACCCAAGAAAACAGAAACATGCTTTCTGAGTTTGAGTACAGAGATCTTAGTCAAGTTAGTCCTATGCCAAAACTATGGGTTGAAAGGAAAAAAAAAATTGAAATTTAAATCAGAATGCATAAACAAAATAAATTCATGCAACAGTTATTAAAATATCTTTTAAAGTCTGAAAGTACTGGTTACAATTGCTTTTTTGCCCACACAGAAATATGTCAGAATAGAATAGTCCTGCTACTGAATTTTGAGTGGACAAGTGTGAATAACGGCTATTTCTCCAAATCTGTGAAAGCAAACAACATTAGAAAGAGCAGAACATAAAAATGGCTGTGACAGCCACAAACAGGCGCTCTTATGTGGTACCCACAGTTGTAGTCAACTACTGCAGCCTGTCCTCCACAACCACTTCTCTTTATTTTCAGTTATTTCACGGCTTGAGACACCACCAGGCAAGTTGCTTTCCTTCTCTACAGGAGCCACTGCAGCCTGTTTTGCCAGTGCTGTGAAGTGTAGTGAGGCTCAGGATTGCTGTGAAATTGAGAGAGAGATGGGTAAAGAGAGGAAAAATAAGAAGGAGTCAGGAGGACAGAAGGGAAAACGGAGTAAAATCTCATGCGTGTCAGATAGACTTTCTTTGGTGCCCTCGTTCATATCAGAAATCCTTGTGGATTATGTCTAGATGTTCTTGTGATCAGGGCTCACTAGCAAAGGGCAGAGTTTCTAGACCACAACAGAGGCTAACTGGCCTTTGCCAAAGGATTTCTCCAGGAATCTTAAGGCTTTCTTTTGAAATTAAAACAAACAAAAAAAAAGGGTGAGTGGTGGGGTGGGGAAAACAGAGAGAGACACTGGAATTTATTCTGTGCGTCCTTATGCCTCATTTCTGATATCCTTCTTCAGTGCAGAGATTTCTGATGTTGTTTGGTGGTGAAGATCCTAAGTCCTTAGATTTCATCGTCTGTCCTTTATGCCTGCGTTCACCCAGAGGTTTGTTGCCTTCTCATGCCCTTGCTATCAGAATTCCATCTTATCCATTAGTGTAACACTTTATGACCTAGCTAGAGCTGAGACTGCAATTGAGATAGATCTATAGGCCCAGGTTACAACAACAAGACACAGAAACTGAGGATATTGAGATGCTTTCCCTTACAGTTTGGTGACTGTCCATCACTTTCACATCAGTTACCACAATTCTACTTTGGGGGGTTTTCTGCCCAGATATTACCTGTTATGTCTATTTGAGAAACACACAGACCGATACCCCATGGATGACCACTGATTGGCTTTAGTGGTCAACCTGAGAAATGCTGAGAAGCTCAGAGAGTACACTTCTGTACTCAATTACCTCTATGCTGCTATGAAGCCCTTAGGAGTGGTTCTGGCAGAGGGTTTAGACATACCTTGTATCAGCCACTTCTAAGTTCATTTGAACATGACATCACCTTTCTTCAGTTTATGTGGGCAAGCACAGTGATTCCTCGGATGTGAGCAGAAAAGTAAGAAATTTGTCATTTAAACTGTCTTTATATTGGAAAAGTCTTTTTTGATTTTGTGTGTGAAAAGACTGAAAAATATTTTTCCCCAATAGGATAAATATACATCTTTTTTTTGACCCATGTGTTTACGTTTCTTTGCCTTCTGGTGAATTTCTTCTTTTACTATTGATTAAGTTGACATAACTGCTACAGACAGAGGTAAATAATGCCATTATTTGTAGTACTCCCAGAGCAGACCACTTCTGGAGCTGTGGCCTTATTTTTCCTTTTGCATTTGTATCCCCTGACATTTGCCTGGAGCTCTACTCTTTTTTTATTATAACCTTTACCTGTAGACTGCAAAGGAAGGTGGAAAGACCTGTTTCAGATGTATTTACTGCATCTTCCTCGTTCTAATTGTGATAATCAATTAGAGCTTTAGGTTGAATGGCTCAAAGGTTCTGCAAGCATAATAGAGCTTTTCTTTGTAGCATCATTTGCATGGGAGACAAGGATCAAACATCCTCCTGCCTGTGCATGGCTATGTCTTTGTGTTTCTTCTAAAAACTTTTGAACTCAGTGTATTTTAACTGAATGTGACAGAAGTAGAGGACTCTAATTAATTAAATAATTAGATTTCCACAGATATATAAATATTTCAGTTGGGCATCAAGGTCAATCAGTTCCAGTGATGCCAGAACTTACTGTTGACTGTTGAATGAATCATTCATTTACTTTGGAGGATATACAAACACACACAATACGTTTAGATGGCTGTGCAATCCATGGCTTTTAAACCATCCACATTTTCAAACGTCTTTAAAAGCAATTTTGATGGTATTTGAGCACCCAGTAAAATGTCAATACCTAACAGGGTTTCGTGTTTGAAAACCCGGGGTGTTAAGTGGCTAAGCGTTTTCAAAAGTCTGTGTGTCTTTGCAAGCACCTATAGAATTTTGAAGTAGCACAAGATAACATTATTGTGCTTTTGTATGTATGAGCATCAAAGATGCCTTTTCAGTCTTAGTGATGTGCTCATTTTAAGGACACACTGAAGCTCTGAGTACCAAATTGCTCTCCAATTCCCTGCAAATAAACATATGGACAAATAAATAAAAAAAAACCACCACAGCTTCAGATGACTCAGTCAACTATCTGGAGACATCTTTCTTTCCTGAGGTGCATTAAAAATACTTCACAAATAAGGTGCAATAATCAACTAAGCATATAAATCTGAGATAGTTACCTAGGTTTTCCTAACAGTGAGCAGAAAGAGATAGGTGCTGCCAGAGGCTAATTCATCTACCCTAAGATAAGTATTAAAAGTAAGTGGAATACATTGCCCTGTAGACATTCCTGTCTCTTTTTGTAAGGCAGACTAGGTGATTAGCTCAGATTTGACATCTAGCATTTCTGTGGCTAAAATTAGATGAAATGAATCCCTCACCTAGTCTGTAAATTGACATACCAATTTCTGTTGGATTCCATGTGAAGTAAAATGTTCCTACAACGTAAAATGGACAAGATCTGACCCTTAATATTCCTTTAAATCATCCTTTCTTTTTAATATGAAATTAATCAATATAGTTTTGTCCTTACCTTTAAAACTTAAAGAATGTGGGCCAAAAGAGTACTTAAGATTCCAAATACTTATCTTTTCAGAGTCTAAAGCAACTCCAAATCTTCCTTAATCTGATTTGGAGCCCAGAGATTGATCTTGATCTTGCAAGCATTTTCCCTACTGATTTCCCATTGTTGCGCAGTGGAAGTTTTATTAATTGAGAACTATTTGCCTTGACCACTCTAATGTCATAGTTATCACATCTCAGAGTCTCTGAAGTATTTATCTTTGTCGTTGATAGATAAACAGTGCCAGTTCTGTGTGAAAGTTGAGCTGAAAAATCTTTGCAGTGCACTAGTTAAAGAATGCTAAAGATTGAAATTTTTCTGTGCCCTCTGTAGATTTATTTTGAATTTCTCCTAGGAATAATTCAGTCCTGTATCTAATTAATCAGTTATATTGTTTGTGGGGAGTTTGTGTTGTTCCCCTAATCCACAACAAAGCAATGTACGTCCTACTGGGAAGTGTGCAATTCATTGTCTCCGTTCACATAGTACTCACAGCCTTAAGAATGTGGAAGAAAATTATTTTTAAAAAAATGAAAATGTATTAATTTTCCTTTTAAATCTCTAAGTACAATACAGTAGCAATAAGACTGCAAGCATCATACACGCTGCTTCTAAATAAAGCTTTTCTTCCAGGCTCTCCTTTTTCTCGCCTAACACACTCGGGCACACAAGGGACTCACTCTTGGCAGCTTCTAACACTTCGTCTCAAAAACCAGACAATAGTCTGTTGTCTTCATTGTAGGCTCTTCATGTCCTATTACACCAATGACAATTCAGGCTAAGAGAGCTTCCAAGCTTGGCAAAGGCAAAAGTCTCCTCTCCTCCTTCCTGTTCATTCTCCAGGATTCTGTTAGAAGCATAAGAAAAGAGGGATGCAGCTCATCCAGAAATGTGAGCACCATTCACAGCCATCACCATGCCATGGGGCATCACATCTGGCAATGCCACGCTGACCACACTGGAAGGGAGAGAGCTATAACCCTCTCAGATGTCTCCTTTTCTCCCCTGTGCCATTAATCTTTTGATCATTAGCAGGGAATTTCCAAGGGCTAACACAACCAGTTTCCTTCCAAGACTGATATTTCTGGATGACAGGACAGGAAGGGCCACCTTCTGAAAGACAAGGTTTCTGATAAACAGGCAGTGGTTTTGCTTTGATCTTAGAGGTCACTGCAGTATTTTGCAAACAATCAAAAGTAGAATTGGATCCCATATATTACTGGAAATCTCCTTTTCTGGAAAAAAAAAAAAGTTATTTACCCAATATTTTATTTCTTTTCACTATAATGTGTAAGAACAGAAATAAATACATTATGTTCTTGAAAAAAAAATCTATTAAGAAAGTATTTTTATAACTAATGCTAATTCATAGTGGCTGAATTTAGGAAGGAAAACAATGTTAATTTTGGAGGGATTTTTTGGCTTTTCAGAAAACTATTCGAGGACCTAGAGAGATGTTGCAGATGTGAGAAAGGAGGCTGAATCCTATTCCCTTTTTGTGCAACAACTAGACCATGAGCCAATGGAGCTTTGGTCAGTCCAGCAAAGGAGCGCACACACCTGGGAAAAGGGTCACTGCCCACTGGGGTCACTGGAAATCCTGAGCATGTTTGCTCTGAAAATCAGGGAGAATCAGAGCAGAGGTTGGTGCCCAAAGCAACACCCTGGACAGAGGGAGGTGTGTGTGGTGCACAGCTCCCTGAAGTTGTATCTCTCCTGCTGACACATCCCATTGCTGCCTATCAGTCCCCAAAAATTTACCTTCTCCTAGAAGTGTACATCACATTTTAAAAGGAGCTTAAAGAGCTCTATCAATGGCATCTAGAAATACAGCATGCAGATGTTTTAAGACCAGTTAAACAAGTTGGAAACACCGGTGCATATTCAGTCTACCGACTCCGCAAGCAGACATGCCATTTCATTTCATGATGCAGTATTGTTGAGAAATCAGCTGCAAATAAACATTACTTCGGAAAAGATGGAGAAGGAGGACATTATCACATTCATTTAAGTAAGAAGAACTGAGCACAACTGACAAGGTTACTTTTTTTTTCTTCACTGCTTGATGTGGTATAATAAATCATCCTTGATGTTTCCCCCATTTTATTATCAGTATCTGTGAACAAGCTAGAAGTAAGTTGATTCTTTATGAGCTATGACATTCATCTGAAAAACAAGACTGAAAATTCAATCTCCAGAGAAAAATATTAAAATCATTAGGGAAATATGGAACAGAATGTCTAATCAAATGATTATATTGGATGAAGGAAAACCATGATTTGGCAATGAGGCATTTTGCTTTGTAGTTAGAATTAACTTGGTAATTATAACAAGTTATGAATTTTGCAATTATTATTTTTAGAAGTATATAACTGTCCAAGATAGTAAATTTCAAAGCAACTGTGTTTTCAACATCAGAAAAAAATTGTACTGAACTCCAAATTACTAAATAGAATTAAAGTATACATACACACCGTAACTCTGCAAGTAAGCTGAATATACATTGAAAGCATAGCATTTACTGCTGAAAGTAGGCACATGTGACCTGGGAGGAATATAGAGACACTGTCCAAACGTGCAGAAATAGGGTTAAAAAATGTTCAAAGCCCAGCTTGGGTTGAATCCGGTGAGGGGCATGAAGGGCAACAAGAAGGCTTCTACAGATACAAGAGTAGGAACAACAAAACTAGGGAAAATCTGTTCCTTCTGCTGAATAGTGCAGTGATGAAGGATGTGGATAGTTTGAGGTACATGGTGTCCACTTTGGCTTTGTCCTTACTGGTAAGACTGGCCTTCAGCAATTCCAGATTCCTGACACCAGTAGGAAAGTCTGGAGAAAGGAAGACTTCAGTGAAGGAGGATCAGGCAAGGGAACATTTAAACAGATAGGACAGGCTAGGACATACAAAAGTCCATGGGACCTGATGGGATGCACCCACAAGTGCTGAGGGAGCTGGGCAGGCACTGTGAGGCCACTCCTATTTATATTTGAAAGGTCATGGCTGTCAGAAAAAGTTCTTGAGGACTGGAAGAAGGCAAATGTTATTATCTCTAAGAAGGTCAAGGAGGAGGATCCAGGGAACTGCAGGCTGGGGAAGGTGATGGAGCGAATAATCTTGGAAGCCATTACTAAAGGTATTAAGGACAAGAAGGTGATTGGGAATAGACAACATGGATCTATGAAGCAGAAATCAGGCCTAATTGTGCCTTTGTACGATGAAATAACTAGCTTGGTGGACAAGAGGAGATGGTGTTTATCTTGAATTTAGCAAGGCTATTAGCACTGTCTCCCATAATATCCTCATGGGCTCACTGCCAAAGTGTGGGATAGATAAATGGACTGTGAGATGGATTGAAAACTTGTAGAACTACTGGCTCAATGAGTTGTGATAAGCTGCTCAAAGTCCAGCCTTTGAGTAAAATCTATAACGCGCAGCATAATCATAAAGTAACAAAAGCATCTTGCTTAGCAGGATGTTTTGAAATGTATACCATGCTTGTATAGACATACTGCTGCAATGCAGAATAGACTTATTTTTCAGGTAAGTTAGGCAACTACATTTAAGTTTAGGGTAGACATGTCTTAAGGAGTAACTACACCTTTGTGCTGGCTTGGGGACTGAGTGACTTGTGAGCAAGGTTGGGAAGTGGATCCAGCCCAGAATTATTCCTGTAAAAGTGCCTTGGTCAGTTTTGGGCCAGATTAGCATCTTGAACTAGGATAACTAAGGACAGAAAAGAGAGAGGATAAAACCATGGTAAATTGCTCTGAATTGACATAAACTGCTCTATCTCTCTCAATGTGAGACTCTAGGTATAAATCAAAGAACAAGGTTTCAGGAACAAGGCAGGTATGTGGGCACAGCTATACAGCTACAAATGATGAGATTTTTTCCTGCTGCAAATATATCCTCAATTACCTTTCATTTATTTATAGAGTGATTACCTTTCACTGTATAAATCACTTGACACCATACAATAATGTTGAAAGGAACGGCAGTTTAGGCAAAGTCATACTTCTCACATGGAAACTGCACTGCTTTGAAATGTTCCTATTAGAATGACTTTATGCATATCTGTTGTAAATTTTACTGAGATGAAAAACAGTCTCTTTGAAGTAGAGTCACTAGTTCTATATTGTGTTACAAATGAGGTTAGAAATATTTCATTATTGATTGTGTGATTAATTAGAATCGTAGCTAGAAGGAAAACCTTTATTAATGTTCAAGGGAAGTTGGTTGTTTTTCTTTTGTTGGATAAAGTACATTAAGGAAAATTGCTTTGAAATGTGTCAGATGACTTAAAAGGGTTAACTGCAATTCTGGGAAAGCAAATCTATTTGTTCCCTTATCTGTCTTGTACCAGAGAAAAGTAAGTCACATGGAAAATATTTTATAACTGTAGCTAAGCTGTTAATTAGAACACTCCTCAGAAACAATGGCTATGTGAGCAAAATGAAACAAATCTTTGATGGAGGAGAGCAATTCAGAGCAGTTAGGTATTACTTTTGCTTGCAGTTATTCAAATACAATAATTTAGAATTTTCATATTTTCGATGCTTAGTTTTTTAATTTTTAGATGTGTATTAAAAATAATTATTTTTAAATTTATGTATTTTTAAGAAAAATACACAAATCTTTAAGTATAGGAATAAAACTGTAACAACGCAAAATCTGTTTTAGGTTTTTTTCTTTTCCAGTTAAATGTGTACTTAACTACCACAAGGCACTGGTAGTAATAGGCTTAGCTAATGGTTACTTTGTCGTGAAGAACAGTGTTTCCTGAAAAATGCAGTTTACGTGTCAAATTCCAAGAGAACTTTGTTTTAACTTCCCACTTGAATTATGGAGAGAGAAGGGAAATATCTCCTTTCAATTTTTTTGAACTTACATATTGCAACTTTTTTATTCCAAAGTATGACATTTAGAAACTTTAGGATAAAAGTGAGATTTTTAAGTGGTTAAATACACTGGAGAAAAAATATTTTGTTTTGGAGGGGACCTCAGGCATGATGTGAATGTTACGTGGATGAAAGGGAACATAGAACTGGATTAATTATTCGTGCTAATGCAGAAACAGACTTTTAGCATTTATGTACCTCTGCCATTGTCATGTATGCATTCTGCATGGAAGCTGAGATTGTATTACGGTCATTTCTACCTGAAATACTCCTCCTGATTTTAAGTAGCAAGTAGTGTTATGCATTTTTTTTTATTCTGAAAATCGGTCTTTCTTTGAGTTATGTGGCTGGAATTACTTCAATAAAGTGTAGGTCCCGTAAAAAAATAGGAAGCCTTACATGAAGACAGTCACCGTATTTTAATGTACTGTTTTTACTGTAATGCTTTTGCTTTAAAGATGTTAATATCTGTAAACCATTTTTCTAGTAAATGTTGCTTAAAGTGGCAATTTCCACAGTTGTTAGCAAAGGTATTTGAGCAAAAATTAAATCTTAATTCCTTAATCTCAGTTATTACTCATAAAATAAAATCATGCAAGCTAATTCCCAGGCATTGTCATCCATGTTGATTGGTAATATGAGAAGAGTGTAAACTTTATGGAATTGGCATGGAAGCTGAGAGGCACTTCCACTTACATCAAGCTGTCATCTCCTACCAGATGGAGTCAGTCTGGAGGAACTTTGTGAGGAACCACGCAAAACTGTTGGGTTTTACTCATTTTGTGGTAGTATGAACATTTGTAAAACCAAAAAACAATCAGTGAATGCTTAATTTTGTTTTGCAGAGCAGTAAGTCTCTGTTTTCAAATGAAATTGAGCATCCAAAGTTCTAGCTAAGGTCAGTGGAAAGTGTCAAGCTCAACACTTGAAAAAGCAACTAAAGAGACCTTGATCAAGTCGTAGGTGAGAGATCTCCTGATTTAAAAACCGAAAACAAAACAAAACAAAAACCTAAAGCCAAAACATGTGCCTATTTCCCCCAATGAGCGACAACTCCAAGATGACACATGCAGTCTGGGAATTAAATATAAGCAGACAGTTTTTAAAGCACTTTATGAGAAAACATTGGAAATGTTATGTAAATTCCTACAAAGAGTTAGTGCCAGAAATTTACACAAGAGAAACAATTTTGTTGTGTAAAATGTAATAAAGGAGAACTAAAAAAAATCAATAGCTTAGTTATCTCACTAGTATTTACATGTTTCTGAATTTGCGTATATAATTATTTTAAACTTCTTATATTAACTTTCTAGAAGTTAACAGAAGAAAAGGACTTTTCATTTTCTCATATTACAGAACAGTGACTTATTGCAAATCTAAATATAAATAAGGCAGTTGGTCCTGATGGGTTTATCCAGTAACACCCACTACTTATTGCTGACTGGCTACTTGCCATGAAAACTGGGGACTGCCAAAAAAGAGGGGGGAAAAAAAAGAAGTTTTCTTTTGTGAACAAGAAATGTTTTACAAATATTGAGACCAAAATTCATACAATGTTGTCTGTCTACCACGTGTGCATCTCACATCTCTAACTTCTTTTTTGATGCAGACACTGAAAATAACAAACCTTCTATACACAGAGTAAGGAAAAAGCAAATACTGAATCTTCAGAGTGAATAAAATAGCTGAAGAAAATGATGCAGAAAGAGGCGAGCATTGGGCATGAATGTTAATTTTGTTGTCCATGTGACTTTGGCAGAGTTTACTAGAGAAATAAACTGCCTCCGGAGATGCTTGAAGAGAGAAAATCAAGCATTTCTCCTTATTCAGAAATAACACTCTATTACATATTACACTAGTCTTGAAGCACCAGACCTTTTAGTGAATTGAATCTGTTGAAGAAAAAGTGCATGTCTGTGGTTTACGCATCTTTTTTCACACCACTATTTGTGGCACTATCAGATCATCATTAATTAAAATACATGCTCGGTTTTCCTTTGTGTATCCATCAATGTGCTCAACAAATTATGACTATAGGCTGTGGCAGTGTGAAGGGAATTTGCCTTAAACTGAGTTGATCTCAAAATCTGTAAAACCACTTTACATGGGAGAACTGCTACTGGAACCAGCATTACGCTGCTTCCCAAAGGGTGTATTTTGGCCATCAAATGAGAATCAGACTTTTTTTTGCCTCTGCTACTATTGTCCTACCAGCACAGCAATAGAAGGTGAAGAACAGCTTCAAATTTACATCAAAAGTGTGATTTAGGCGCTCTCAGCTCATGACCAGAATACAGTGTTTTTTAAAATTTTCCTTAATTTTAGCATCTTCTCAAAAATTGAATTACATTCAATTTTACATCTTCATTTCCTACTGACTGTAGTTGTCACCTGAAGGTTCTTGATTTAAAATGGTATTTCATGTGCTTAAGCACTTAAATGAGTAATTAATCACTTTTTGTTGTAGTGGGTGGGTAAAAGAGCACCTCAAAGGTTGTCTTCCTGTGGCACTTTCCTTTACAGTTATGGATGTACTTTTGAAAATCATATTCCCAATGTTGATGACGTTGGCTTTTCCCTCTTCATGGGCACTGTAAATCCTCTAATGAAGTATTTGGAAATGTGACACTTTATATTGCTTTCATAGTCTTCATTTCTATCAGATAAACTATTCAATGAAGGAATTTATGGTGACTTTAGGAACTTCTTCAGTCACTGCATTCTCATCAGTCAGTAATATTCTACTGACATCAAACCTGAACTGCGAGTTAACCCTACATCCCAGATTATGATCAGTTGGTCATCCTTACCAGTACCTGTATTTGTTAACATACTCTGCATCATCTGTCCAGCTCAGGATTTAGAGAAAGTATCACTGATTTCTACTTTAGTCTCTTGCCTTTGAATGAAAATGAAATGTAGCATTCCAGTCCTGTCTGACCTTTTCTCAGGTTTGGCATGTTCAGTTTTGCTGAAGTAATTTTCTATGAATGAACAAACTTTTTCAAATAGCTAGTTTCTTCCTTCCATTCTAAATGTCTCCTTTTGCTCTTCAGGATACTGATGTGTTTGCATCAGATTTTGCAAGGTACTTTGTGAGCACCTGAAATAAAAAATACTGTACAAAAAATTGTCCATTCTGGAGTAATGCAGTTATAGGATAATTAGTGCAGTTTTCAGGGCTCTTCTGCCTTCGTTAGTGTGTAAGAATATTTTCCATTCATAATTCTCTCCATGACAACTCATAAAATGAACAGTTTGTGCTCATTTTGTGCTAGTACTCATTTTGTTTCTCAGTCATCCAAGACCATCTGTACATTCTTTTTACTATAAAGATATATATATTTCCATTTCAAATCAGCTTGCAGTTCAGTGAATATAATAACCCGAATACTGGGCTTGAAGACCTCTTTACATAAATACTTAAAATTCTTCTTCTAAAATTTCCTGTGGACAAGCTACTTCTTCTAACGGTATGCATATCTCTTGAGTACATATAGACTTATCAATTTGTCTACAATTCAGGAATCCTACAATGATTTGCAGTTCTCCATCTTAAGTTGAATGTAGTTTAAAGCCCATAGTGTGTTTCAATATGTAGGATGTTATTTATTCTAAATAATCCTTCCCAAAAATCCAGCACAAGTCAGGAGAAATGAACTCAGAGATTACTTTCGAAAAGACTAACACTTGGCAAGTTGTTATTTTGACAAAAACAATTTTGAAAATTGTCTGCCTTTTTTCTTAGAAAAACTATCTCCTCCTGAGTCTGCCACATGTCCTTTCACCTGACGTCAGAAAGCGACAACAGTGAGAACGCATCTTGTGGTCTGTTCCCCCAAGCACTTTTTCCTGTAGTTTTTATCTCTTCTTTCAAGACTACAGTAATTCTGTACCGTCTTTAGGTAAAAATTACAAGATGAATTTTCATAAAGCTTTCCTAAAACTAGAAATTGTCTGCTATTTAAATGCTGTACATTTTGCTGATTTATTTTTAATTTTGACCATAACTTTATCAACTGACCTTTGTCTCTGTCATGATGGGTGATATATTTTATTATTTTTTTTTTACTACAATTAAAAGGTAACTGCAATGATTTAAGAGTGGCCAGGGATGGGAAATATTAAATGGCATTAAAAGAAGCTAGGCACTTCAGTCACAAACAAAGGGGGAAAAAATCAGTTAACATTCATTGTCCAGCAGAGGGCCACAAAAATGATCAGAGGGCTGGAGCACCTCTCCTATGAAGACTGAGAGAGGTGGAGTTGTTAAGCCTGGAGAAGAGAAGGCTCCAGGGAGATCTTATAGCCCCTTCCAGTACCTAAAGGGAGCTACAGGACAGATGGGGAGGGACTTTTTAACATGAAGTGTAGTGATAGGGCCAGTGGTACAGGTTTTAAATTCAAAGAGGGGAGATTTAGATTAGATATCAGGAAGAAATTTTTTAGTGAGAAGGTGATGAAATGCTGGAACAAGTTGCCCAGAGAAGCTGTGAATGCCCTATCCCTGAAAGTGTTCAAGGCTGGGTTGGATGGGGCTTTGAGCAACCATGGCAGGGAGGTTGGTATTGGATGATCTTTAAGGTCCCTTCCAATTCTAACCATTCTATGATTCTGTACATATTCTTCCAAAAGTAGAAATCTGTGAGACATCTGCCTTCTTTTTTGTACTTAGCATAACCTACAGAGATTGACACTATTTAGATTTGAGAAAAACTAATAATCCATCTCTCTTAGTAACTCCAGCATACAATGATGGTAATGATGGTAATGTTTATTACCCTTCCACTGTAGTAATGTGGTCAGGAGTGGAAAAATATACTTCCTTTTGTCCAATGGCTATAGCATCTCAGCTTCCAACTTTTGCAATAGCTATAGCCTCCTAAATCAACTTCAAGTCTTATATAAAAATGGTTTTGCTCTTATATTTTTGCACCCACAAAACCTCAAAAAATAAAATTACAGTTTATGGAAAGTAGTCCAACAAATTAATTGAAATACGTACAAGCTACCTACAGGTATATACATTTCCCTCTGTAGTCTGTTTCAGAAGGTAAGCATCAGTGTCTTGACCTGTCTAATTCAAACTGTGGGAAATGAGGTAATAGAAAATTAGCCTTAGCACTGCCCTTGCTTACCAGTGACCTGCTATATATATTTTGAATTCTGTTTTTGCAGGTAATATAAAAGAATAATGGAAAAAGCACATCATTTACTCCACAGAAACACTATTGATTTATTTATTTCCCCCCCTTTACTCACTATATCTTTCTACCACTGCCCTGTCATGCAGTGCTTTTGAGATGGGCTGTCACAGATATTCCCAGTGGCTTTTGCAGAGGTAGAATTGGAGTTTGGAGTGTTAGTCTGAGCTGTCATGTACTTTAATTCTTTATTTGATGCTTTTCAGAATGTTTAATTTTTCTGAAGTGATGCTCTGTAAGAGATACTAGTGAGAGTATTAAGTGTGCATTAAACTTTCTTGTCAGAGAATCTGATTTCTTAATGTAGGAGGATATAGATTCATATCTGATTTCTGTCACGCAGGGACATTGTCTCTAAGAATAAAACCTAACTAAAACACAGAATCCTCCCAACAACAACAATAAAAGAAAAAAAAAAACAAAAAAAAAAACCAACCACAAACCAAAACAACAAAAAAATCCAAACCCACAAAATAACCCAAGCTAAAATAAAACAAAAGAAAAGACTAAAACTGAACTGGGGCTGTTGGGGAAGTCGAAGGCAGCAGGCATTCAACCATCTCATGATGTGGAGGTGGCAAGAAGGACACTTTAGAAAGGTACTGCAGATGCAGCTACCTCTTCAGCGTGACTGTCTCCAGAGAAGAATGTATATAACTGTGTTTGAAATATATAAAATTTTTCATGTTAAATGGTAAAATAATTTGCTGAACTATTTTGTCCTGATGATAATGCAAATGTCATAATTAAAGCTGTCATTTGGCTTAGACACAAGAAGCCAATCATGGTTTGTGCCTGTGCCACACAGTGATAAGCAATGTAATTTGTAACAGTATGAACAATGGACTTTTAGATTTCAGTGCATAACCTTGACTATCTTCCAGACAAATATCAGAAAAATGTCCTAAGGCTACAGATTATTACATTTGGGATGATGAGTTCTGGATTCTCAGCACAATTATGAAGTTGTCCCATTTTATCTCAGTTTTGCTTTTTCTAATTATGTGTAATTTACTATACAATGATGGAAAAAAATGCTGCCTTCTTTACACCTGCAATCCTGTAGATTGTGTGTCTTTTCTTATTCTTCAATGAACAGTTGATACAGATGTTATGCTTGTAAAAATTCATATGCAAATAATGTTTCCTACAAGGTTTCCATGTACTTTATGAGCATAATTAAGCCCCGCAGCACAGTTAAATGGCATTCCAGTTTCATAAACAGGTAAACTGAGGCATTGCAGTCATGACTTGCTTAAAATTACACCAATTTAATGACATTAGCTTTGGAAGCCAGGGTCTCTGACTACCAGTTGTTTGATCCAAATTGTAAGAACATAAGGCCTCCATTTACTGAAAACAACTTCAGCTACAGACGTGTTCCTTTATAACTTTGGATGACGAATGTTTTGCTTGCATTAAGCTATAATGGTTGCTGGCATTTATATTTCATCAGCTACCTCAGTTCCAAGTGCCTATTTCAGAGGGTTCGTCTTTCCAAAGAGACATCATAAATCCCTTTTTATACACTCACATTTCCCCCTTATTTTTTAACGCTGAGTTTCTATCCTGCTCTACAAAACCTCATCGCTATGACCCTGCAGTGCACTAACCACACTTTAAAATTCTCTTTCCTTTCCTGATGATTTGTTTCATTAGTGACATTCTTCAAATCAAATGTACCTAATCCATGGTTCAGTCTACTAACAGGAAATCGGTTCAGTGAACAGGGATTTATATAACAAAAGAAGTGCTCACTTAGGGAGTACTTTTAATACTTTATTCATTGAAAAAAATGCTAACCTTCAGATTTTTCTGACTTTAATGCTCTGGTGTTTCAGTTTGGATTTAACTGTAAATGAAAGCCTTCAAAAGCCATATAATCCATCGATCTCATATTTGCTGAAGCACAAGTTTCATGGTACATGAACGTTTTTTATTTCTTTGATTTTTTTTCTCCTGTAATTATGTCAGCTATGTTACTTTCAGGCATGCTTAATTCTGTTTTCTGTTCTGCTGTGCAATTTTTAGGCAAGGTCCAAAGTCTATTTCATTTTATTTTTTTATTTTTTTTTATTTTGGCATGGTGATTTTAATCCCGGCATCTGAATATTCCTCTTTTTTATGCTATCAGTACTTGAACTATTGGAGTGTTGAGGCTTATGTGTTCTTATCTGAGATGTGGCTATCTACAGATACAGTCGTCTTATTTGATAGATTTATATTTTTTGTTATGCACAGATTTTTATCTATTTCCTGAGGCAAGCATTTCCTGTATTTCTGACAGGAATAAGTTTTATTTCTCTTAACTTTCCAGAGGAGGTATTGATATGAGAAACTATATTAGACTGTAGATCATTAGATTATCTCATCACCTCTCAAATTAGTTTAAATAAGTCCACAATTCAGTGTTCCATGGAAAGACCAAAATCTATTGTCACCACCACCAGTGTTAGCTTGGCTGGCTTTCAAAATTGTTAATCCATTGTTTATGCACTGGAAAGAGAGAAAGTTGGACTTTAGGGTCAGCGAATGAAAACAAGAAAGAATAATTATGCCAAATGAACTGGGTCTGGAAATTGTGACAGAATCTAAGGAATATTGGTACCCATTTATTATTAACTTTTTTCTTTTTTTTTTTTCCCCTCAGGGAAGAATGATTCCATGGTGTTATTGATTAGAATATATAGGTCCTAAAGTAGCAAGTCCTTTTTCTGAGTCATGTCATGCTTTTACTCTTGCATTTCTAAATTTAGTAAAATAACCTCTGTTTCCCAAACACAAATGATCTTATGCAGCTCAGCTATGGTTAAATTATTAATATCAATAAATTTTACATTGAAGTGATCAGATTTGAATGAAAATAGGGTTCTGAAGAAAGGAAGTTAAAAGAACCCATCCAAAATGTGAACAAGAATTATATAATATGATTTTATGTGAAGAGCTTTTGTCTTATGATTTGTCTCATGGACTTTCCATTGCAATTCAGTGAGATATAGGTATTATTTGAAAACTGTACACACAGAATCATGAAACAGGTACCTATCTTGTATACGCATAACTGTAGCTTTCAAAGTGGAGTCCTTGCACTGCTTTCAGTCACTGCTCCTCAAAGTGATGGTCCAGCTCATCACTCACTTCTGGCAGCTCTCTTCCTTCCCTCTGGGATACTTATCCCATTAGATGAGCCACATAGATGACAGCTTTAACCATGACCAAAATAGGAAAAAACTTCCTCCAAATATATCCGGCTTGACCTTCTGAAAGAGAAGAGAGCAGTAATCCAGCCATTTATTGTCTAGTTTTCAATTCAGAATATACTTTATCTGACTGTAGCCTGGATTGAAAGAAATGAGTTCTCTACATTTCAATCATCTGTTTTTCTTGTGGTGAAATGCCAATAATATTCAATAGGATACTCTACTGGCAATAAGATCATTATATTGATTAAGCAACTCTTCCTTATCTAAGACTATCTGTAAAACAGAATATTTCACTATGATATGAAAAAATTGACTAGCAGAAAAAGAATGCCAAAAGCTTAATGTACCATCTGCAGTACACCCTTGTACGGATGAATAACTATTGTTCTTTATTCACAGTTAAAAATACCCATGATATAGTATACCTGAAAACTGCTGCCTGTACTGTCACTGGAATCAGATTAGATCTATTTGCAAAACAAAAATACAGAACTCCCCTTTATGAATCCTTTAGGTATTCATGAAGCCAGCATGAACATAAGACCATGAGACCAGCATCCAAGATCATGGAATCATAGAATGGTTAGAGTTGGAAGGGACCTTAAAGATCGTCCAGTTCCAGCCATCCTCCCATGGTCAGGGACATTTCCTACTAGTCCAGGTTGCTCAAAACCCCATCGAGCTTGGTCTTGAACACTTCCAGGGATGGGGCATCCACAGCTTCTCTGGGCAACTTGTTCCAGTGTCTCACCACCTTCTCACTAAAAATTTCTTCCTGATATCTAATCTAAATCTCCCCTCTATGAATTTAAAACCAGTACCACTTGACCTATTGCTACACTTCCTGATAAAAAGTCCCTCCCCATCTCTCCTGTAGCCCCCTTTAGGTACTGGAAGGGGCTACAAGATCTCCCATCCAGCCTGGCCTTGAACACTTCCAGGGATGGGGCATCCACAGCTTCTCTGGGCAACCTGTTCCAGTGTCTCACCACCCTCAGAGTGAAAAGTTTCTTCCTGAAATCTAATTTAAATCTTTCAGTCTGAAACCATTACCCCTCATCCTAGACCTATAATCTAGCATTTTCAGCTCTCATTTAGGAGTAACCATAGATAAGATACTCATCCTACTTTTTTTTTACTATGAAAAGTCCTTCAGTATCATATTTTAATGGAGTAGCAATACAATACTCTGTGCTTTCTGCTTGTTAGACTATAAAGGATTTTTATCAACAGTGCTCAAAAGTTAGTTCTCAAAAATGATTTTGTAAAATTTCATATCAGAAAGTAAGTTAGCATTCAGTACTGGAAGGGTTGAATGAATATGCACTGAATTTTGGTATACATAACCTTTATTCACAAGAATTTTTCTTTTCAGTGGGGAACAGGTGCAGTGAAGTAAACTGAATTTTAGAAATCTTGACATGTATGTCAAAAATGGGTTTCTCTTCATGTGCAAAGCTGTACCACAGAATAAAGCAAAATACAGTAGAAAGAAAAGCAAGATTAGGCTCTTGGTGTTGAGTGTGCCAACTGGATAAAGGCCTGACACTCTGGAAAAGGCTGCAGCTACCTACCTTCTGAGGAGACTGTAAGCTGTGTGCTTGGGATGCCAACACATTATTATAAATCAGATAAAATTTTCACCTAAGATATCACTGAAGATTGAGCTTTTAATATTATTTCTGAGTTTTACATATAGCAACTGCAAATGCTCATCTGTATTGAAACTGTTTCTAATGTTCCTATTGCATAGGATGTAAGACCTAGGAAATCTTAACTATCTGGGTCTACTTACTGATAACCACTACCCGTTACTAGTCATAGCTCTTAGCTCAGTTTAGCAGAAAAAGAGATAAATAATTACCACTTTTTTAATATAGAAAAAAAGGGTAGTGTGTGTTACTTACAGAAAATCTTTGTATCTTGTACTGTAGCTAAACCTGATCATGTTTGAATTCACAGATTTCTTTTAACATCTCTAATTGTCAGGTTTCTTCTGCCAAATGTGGGGCTGCTTAATTCTAGATTCCTTATAGAAAATAACACTTATGGTGGGCTATTGATAAGTTTTGATCACCATTGCATACAACTTATCAGAAACACTTTAAAGAAAGCATTTTTACTTGTGCTAGGAAAAAACAAGAGCCAATAGAGATGAAATATTATTTATAAGTAGCATACTGTGTCAGATTTTGTTTCCAAGTAACATTCACTCTCAGTGCTTATAGAATGAGTGGTATCATTTAGTCTGCTTTTCAATTTGAAGACATAGAATCTCAGTAATAATTGGGGAGCAATGAACAGCTTCTGGCCTTGTAATGGACATGGCTTGCTTCCTCTTTCATTGCATATGGAAGTAAGACAATTTTGTGCCATTGTGAGATCTCCCCAACAAAGAGCTGCTTCTTCAGCCCAATGTGCTTTGTAGAGACTAAAATTCAACCTGTGAAGGTTGTCTTTAGGGACTGACTGGAGCCAGATGGACTGTTCTTTATCTGCAGTTGCCAAGTTATGTAGTGACCCAGACATTAGCCCAAACAGAGTCCTGAGTAATCCACGTTACGGCTGTAATTTGTTGGTGGTGTTTGAATGTGATTGCATTTGTATGCAACTTTGAGTTTCTCCTTCTTGTCTAGAAGATACATGTGCCCTCCCCCCCGCCCCCCCCCCCCCCCCCCCCCCCTTTTTTTTTTTTCCTTGGAAAATATGTGGGCTTTACCTTGCAGATCTCTCATTTTATATTCCCTGATTTTCCTATTATGTCTTGAGAAGCGCAATGTGTGCAAGTGGATTTCTGGTAGAAGGTGCATTAGCATCGATTTTCGCAGCATTTCAATATAAGCAGTTTTCATTTGAGGATGGTTTTTTTTGTGTCTGAATCTTCTGAAGCACATTGCATGGGTGTTTTGTTTGTTGTGAAGAAAGAGAGGCTACTCTCTTTTTCTGATGGGGAGGCCGTGGCTGAGGATGCACTCTGAATTCCATGTGGCAGAATAAACCTACAAAGCAAAGATGTAAAATGTCTTTTCAGAACTCTCTCAGCTTTGAAAAAAAAAGAATACTTCCATGGTGTCAAGTCCACAAAACTTCTTATGAATCTTCTGGTTGAGCTCCAGAATGAGCTCTTTATTCAGCCTTTCCTTATTTCCCCTACCCTTTAGTATCTTCAAAAAACTTCTAAAAGCATGGTAGCTTGAAGATGTCAATTGCACTATAAAAATAATTTGAAATTGCCCATTATACTCAAGCTTAGTAGGGGAGACTGAAGGACACACAGACAAATGCTTATGTGTGTATGTATCATGCCCACATCCTTCTCTCCTTCCTTCTTGTTTCCCTCTTATAATCCCATCACAGAAAGCTATTTTTTCTTAAGAAACCAACACTGAAAATTTCACTTATTTACACCAATGAATCTGTAGAATCATAAATCATATGGGGTTGGAAGGGACCTCTGGAGATCATCTAGTCCAACCCCACTGCTGGAGCACGTTGCACAGGAACTTGTCCAAGCGGGTTTTGAATGTTTCCAGAGAAGGAGGCTCCACCACTTCCCTGGGCAGCCTGTTCCAGTGCTCCAACACTCTCACAGTAAAGTTCCTCCTCATGTTTAGGTGGAACTTCTTATACTCAAGTTTGTGCCCATTTCTTCTTGACCTGTCACTGGGCACCTCTGAGAAAAGACCAGCCCCATCTTCCTGCCAGCCTCCCTTTAAGTATTTGTGTGCATTGATCAGATCGCCCCTCAGTCTTCTCTTCTCCAGACTAAAAAGACCCAAGTCCCTCAGCCTTTCCTCATAGGACAGATGCTCCAGGCCCTTAATCATCTTTGTGGCCCTTTGCTGTACTCTCTCCAGCAGGTCCCTGTCCTTCTAGAACTGGGGAGCCCAGAACTGGACACAATGTTCCAGATGGTGCAGTAGAAGGGCAGGATGACCTCCCTTGGCTACGCTCTTCTTGATGCACCCCAGGATGCCATTGGCCTTCTTGTCCACAAGGGCACATTGCTGGCTCACGGTCATCCTGTTGTCCACCAGGACTCCCAGGTCTTTTTCCTCAGGGCTGCTCTCCAGCAGGTCAGGCCCCAACCTGTACCAGTGCAGGGGGTTATTTCTCCCCAGGTGCAGCACCTACACTCGTCACTACACACCTACAAATGCGGTGAGTTTGAAGAACATAAGGGAGGGTATTTTGTTTCAGACAAACGGGAAAGCTGCTGCAACAGTAAACGCTACTTAAAGGAAACAGATAATTTGGGGGACGAGGAAAGGAAAGACGGAGAAGTCGTAAGAGACACAAAGAGAAGAGGATGATAATTTATGTAAAATAAAGGCGGGAAGCGCTGTTCATTCCCGCCGCCCGGGGGCCGCTGGCGGGGGAGCCGTGGGCTGCGCCGGGGCTGCTGCTCTCCAAGGTCCTGAACAGGCAGGAACCGCGAGCTCAGACGGAGGAGGGGCAAAGCGAGGAGTCGTTTGAGTAGGAAATTGCCGAATAAATTTAAATATTAGCTTAAATTCTTCATAGGAAGTAAGAGCATACAATAGTTTTAGTTAGCTAGCTGTTGGAGTTGGGGCTGTGTTTTGCACACCTTGTGCTATTTCGCTGTGGTTTTTACAGGGAATATGTGTGTGTGTGGTTTTGCATGCCCATGCACAATATTTAGAAAAGAGTTTGATGTGTTCTGCTGACACAAGCTTCCCATTGTTGCATTCCTTGTGCATTAAATCTAATCAGTGATATGCTTCCATTCTGCTTTTCATACTGAGTTAATTCCCTCTTCCAGTGGGCAAGCACACTGCAGAGTGTTTCATTTACTTGTCATGGTGAGATCAGGAAATCTATTGTTAATTATTATGGTTTCAATTCCCAACTCAGCTGCCTATGTCAGATGTGCCATTGTGTGTGTGTTTGACTATTAATGACTAGATGGAATATTACTATGTACACTATTAATAGGAGGCTCTTTTTTGAGGCAAACTTTTCGAGAAAGAAAAAATCAAAATGGTACAGAAAAATCTGAAAGTCTGTTACACAAGTATCCAATAATTAATTTAAATGCAAAATTAAAATTATCAGTTTTATGTGTGCATATAGGAAATAAGTCACCTAATTTTTCAGACTGTTTTAAAACATACATAATATGCAAAGAGATTTCTTTTAAAACTGAATATGAAAACAAAGATAGATACTATTAATAATAATACCAGCACATTTTTATTAACTGGAAAATGTTACCACACATAGGTAAAGTGCTGCAAATACAACAAGAAAGATGAAGTAAAATAATTAAAATAATATCTGATCCATCAAGTGTCTGTCATAGTCTATACTTACAGATAGACACATATTTTTTATGTGTATTTTGTAATTTCATTATGGCTTTTTGTAAGCAGCAGCTAAACCAAAAAAACAGAATTTCAATTTAAAATCCTGTCCTGTAGAGGTCCCAATGAGTTCCCCAGGTTGGGAGTTTTAGAGTAGAAGACTGATAGTATGGAAAATGCTTACCTCCTCTTCCTGTATGACACAGGGGGAGGCAGGGAGAAAAGAAAAAAGAAAGCAGGTGTAGTAATTTCCAACTATTTGTTGGCTTCAGTGAAAAATTATACTCTTTGGTAAATAACTGTAAGAGTTACAATAGTGAATGTGCTACCACTCTGCAACTAGCAAACTGTGGAGTTGCACTATTTATGCAAATAGTATAAGACTTCCTTTTTTTTTTTTTTTCCAAATGCACTATAGAATCCCCATATAAACATGATTTATTTCAAACAAGGTACATTAATAAAGTACAAATAGAATGCCAAAATCGATTTTGCATTCTTTTGTAAGTTCCTTTATATTATTATGACATTAAATACATAAATGTGTTTTTATAATAATGAGGACTGAAAACATAATAAATGAATAGACTTCATTTTTATTTTGTTATTAGCATGATATTAACCCAACCATAGTTAAAATTTTGAGAACTGTTTTAAATGGCATTTGCATCAGATATAGGGAGTAGCGAGTGCTAAGCAAACGTACAGATGAGCATAATTACTTGAAACCACAGTGCAGTAATACTAGTCAAGAGGCTTGTTATTTTACTATGTTGTATCTATCCCTCCTGCAAATTTCAATTCCCTCATTCTGTCTGTTTCATTCCCACTAGTGGCCGGATCAGGATTGCACACAGGGCTCAGGAATGTTTGCTAACACGCAATTTATTTCTTCTTAAATCAGGATGAAATAATACTGGAATAAAAAAACAGTCATGCCATTATTAATGTTGATGCAACTACAGTGATTTTTCAAATTTACACCATAATTTACAGGCCAGGAAACTATTATTCTCCAGAAAAACATTTTGCAAGTCAAAACTTGTTATGTTTGACTATTTAACAGAGGAAAGAACAAACATACAAAAATATTAATATTAATCATTATATTTCATTAAAATATCATTTGGCAAATTCTTTGGCCAGTTTTCTTGGAGTTAGTTAATTTGTTTTGCAACATACTAAGTGCTTTTAACAAAAGCATTTGGTATCTTTACAGTTTCAGATCTTAAATCGGATAAAAGAAGACTAGGAAGCAGTCAGAAAGATAGGGTAAGGGATTATTTTTATTTAATTGTTTCACATAATTTAAAGAGTAGAAATCTGGAGAAATTCTTTCCATACTATTCTATCTATTTTCTCATATGAACAAACAAAAATATGTATTTTTTCTTCCCCTTGGACAGAGGATGGTTTTACATAATTCATAAAATGGTATCTTCATCCAGTTCTCGGGAGGGACTATCAACATATGAGCAAAGTCACAGATGCAGGAGGACATTCCAGAATTAGCTGTAAATAAAGTAGGTCACATGATGTAAGATCAGACCAGGTAGAGCTTTAATTTTTGCAGGCAGTGCCACAAGAGTTTGATTATGCTGCTGTTTAATAAAGAGTATGGCATCTTTGAACGATACTTACTCTCTGGGAAGAAGAAGAGGTTCTATAATAAGAGAAGTGTGCAGAGTGAGTCAATCAAGAAGAGGTCCACACTGTGAATACACTAGTAATTGACATCTGTGGCTACCCCCATTGTAATCCAATTAAACTTTATTGAATTCCAACAGGGGAAAGCAATAGGGGTGTGGATCCTCACTGCCACACTACCATAGGCCATCCTCCTTACAGGCACTGGAAACCAATTAAAAACTTACTTATCCAAAATAGCACACTTAATGAACACACTGTCTGGAGAGGACTATAATTATCTTCTACTCTTCATCATGGGCCTATACAGTCATTAGTACAATCTTAGGGACAAACAGTGGAACTATCCCAAGAAAGTTAGATTAATATCCTCTAAAAAATAACCCAAAGTTTTAATGTGGGGTTTTTTTTTTTTTCCATCACTACCCACCTGTTTCTGCCAAAGTTATTAAAACTACTGTGCTTAGCAGTTGGATGGAGACATTTGGCTTCTCTGAAACACACACCTCAGAATTGGTTGGCAAATGAGCTGGCAAGAATTTTTGTAAAAGTTTGGCTGAAAGTTACACATTCCATCCCTTAAACCCTCCACAAATTGAATTGTATCAGATTGAATTGAACCATCTACAAATTTTGTGGAAGGGAATGACTTTGCAATTTCATGGATGGAATACAATGTTGATGTGAAGATTAACAGCAGCACTGAAGACAGTTTAGACACAGAAGGCAGTTATTTATGTATCTTTTCTTAACTGTATTGTATTACTCTGAGGAATATGTCCTATTTTCCTATTTTGAGACTGATAGGAATTACCCAGAGCACTGATCACACGCCTGCATATACACAGGTGTATCCATGCGTCTATATGGCAAAGTAAAGAATATTTTTTTTCTCTCTTCAGCCTGGTTCAGTGAAACATTTATCCTGGCTCTAGATTCTAGTCAGGATATTGGTATTGAATTCCTGCTTCACAAAAAAAGAGCTATGAGATATTTCACTGGCTACCCACAGTCCAAACCTGCATTTTTACATTGTTAGGAGGTTTCCTGTAGCACAGTCTTCTGAAGCAGCAAATAAGGGTCTCCTGCTGACATCAGTGTTGAGTGGGATCTATCTATTCAATTTCCCTTTTGCTCAAGCAATTTCTTTGGTAGTGTCCAAGGGCTTAAGTCACTCCTGTATCACTCCCACAAAGAAAAAAAACAGCATTCCAGCAGACTAGATGGTGAATTTCCTCCTTACTCACAAAGGAATTTTGTTTCTTCTAGTTTTATCTTTTATCTGGTTTTCTAAGAAGGCAAAGTTTCTGTAATCTCTTCCAGTGGCTTCCCATAATTTGACAAGAAAATTCCAGGAGCTCTAAAGGATTATTTGTATTAACCTTGCTCATGATCTCTCAGTTCTTTATGTCTGTTTTATAGTCAAAAATAATGACTAATTCATTCCCCAAAGAGGTCTCCATCAAATGCTATCTCTAGCACGGGTCACAGCCCACACATGTCAAACAGCTTATTTATCACGTCACTGGAATAGGACCACATCTCAACCTCAGCCTCACTTCTGTCCCCCTGGCAGTCTTTCTCCTATGAGCACGAAGAACTGTAGGTACATCCAGCCAAAATTGTGAACCTTAGTGATTATAACTTACAGCATTTCTGAAGCTAAAAGGATACTAAAAATACTGTCAGTGATAATTTTGTAGTGGTTTTCTCCATTGTATAAGTTACGTAGGTACCTTGTATGCACTTGGGTACTTTTACTCGTTGATCATATTGATGTAAAGGATCTGAAGTTAATATTGTTTTATCTCCTTTAGCATTGCTTTTGAAACAAATACTTTCAAACTCTACGTCTACAGAGTAATGGAAAAAGAAAGCATTCATGCCTCTTTGCCACATAAATTTTAAAAAAAATCATAAATACATGACATATCCTTTTTTCCTACTGATTGGACGTATTTTCATTTTTAAGTGTATACCTTTTTTTTACTTGCATATAAATGAATTGTAAAAAAAATGCAACCTAGTTCTATGTCTGCTTTTAGGAATAAATCTAGTCTTAAGGCTGTTATGTATTACAAATAAAATAGGGGGCTTTATTGTTACTTAATGTTGACGTATGTGTGTTTTTACTGTTTTAAAATTAATATTGCAAATGTTGAGAAATATATTGGTATATATTTCTATACCAAAGTATACAACTAATTTATTTTTGTCATGTCTCAATAATTTGATTATGAATGTGGTGTTGTTCAATTTAAAGCTCTAATTTTTAAAAGAGTATAATTTCAAAATAGTGATTCTTCCAGGAACTTTCAAATTCCTCTCAAAGGATTATAGGTGATAAACGTAATGAATAAAAAATACTGAAATTTATTTCTTGAGTAAAGTGTCAGTTTGTGTAGATTTTTATTTTTATAATTACTGCACACAATCCAAAACATAATTGTTATCTGCGTGGTTGAGATAGGTTATGATCCATATTTGTTATATGGTTTGGCTTAATTATATACACATTTCTCTATATATCTATCTATGTGCAGGTATATATATACCCTTTAGATGGAAGATAATCATCCAGTTTCTTCCAGTGGGTTAGGCCTGTGCTTATTGCTGCATCAAACACATGAATTCAGAATCTCTTGTTCCTGTCAATTTGTGTGGCAGCCCAGGCATTTTAAGAGACTTTATGGGAAGTCTAAAATCAGTGCTTTATTTCTTAGAAATTAAATGGCTGTCTTTTGAGAGTCATAAACCATACTTGGCACTAGATGGCTAACCACAGCATTTTATTGTTGAAAATTTGTTTGCTAAACTGAACGTTTTTGGTGGCTGTAACAAGTATGCATAAGATGTGGTCTTGCTCATCAAGAAACACATCACATTCAATGGGAGTCCTGTGCAGAGAGTGACACAACTGCTTGCCAGTAGTTGACTTTTATCTGGAAATGTTGTCAAGCAGCCCCATGATTTACACAGTATTATAACAACCATAAGTGACTGGAAGGATAATGGTGTCTATTTGCCCTTTCAGCAATGATGATTTCTTTACTAAAAACAAGTTTTATGTTGACTTTATAGCAATAAAAGGCTGTTGCTGATATCCAACTTAGAAAACACCAATATGTATGCAATTCTGTGTTATGCGTTTTGAAGTAATTAGAGTAAGAAAAATGACCTGTCTGTCCCTGCTAGCCTCTTCAGGTGATTTACATGGCTCATTCTTTTCTATTTGACCCATTCTAGGCAACGTATGTCATTACCTTTCTTTCACTATTACTGCTTCAGGAGGATGAAGGGAAAAAACTAATAATAGAATAACTACATGTAGATATACAGAGTCCCAGAAATGCAGAATTTCACTTACATCCAGAAACTTAGATGATCAAGGTGGAACTGTCTGGTTCTTCTGGCTTCTCTTGGCTCCTATCACCTTCATTGTTGGGATCATAAAGGTGTTCAAGTGTTAAGTGTATAAGGCATTAAATATCTTTCTAAAAGGATATGGTTACCTTGGCATGAAAAGTGTCCCACTTCTGATTTTTTTTCATCATATAATTAATTTACTGAAATCTAGCACAAGCAAAATGCCAGTAATTTTGTTTCAAATTTTTTTTCCTTTTTTTTTTTTTTCCTAGAGAGACTGGTTCTAAAGGACCTCATATTTTATAGATATGGTAATTTCAGCAGCCCCTTGGAGTCAGTATTGGCTTCTGTCAAACATTTATGGACTGTGGCAGAAAGTTTGGCTATAATAAGAATGATGTTAAGCACTCCTACGGCAGCGTCACTAACAAGGATGTGTCAGAGTTAAAAACTTTAAGTCTCTGAAAGTCAGAGTATGGATCTCATATGTGATTGTCTAGTGATATGTCGCAGTTAATCCATGATAACTTGTGTAGTTTTTTTTCCTGGGTTGCTCCTTTGTGTGCTTATCAAAAGAACTACCTTATATCATAAAAGTGGTAGCATGGAAAGCAAAAAGTGGAAATTTGTGTTCTGAGGGACTGAAGTGTGTTCTGTGGACACATCTGCAGTTAATACGAGATGGGCAAAGGGTTATTTATGATATTGTTGGAAACATTGGGAGGCATTAGAAGCGCCTGTACTGGATGATGGATGGATGAGTAGGGTTTCTGGCTTTAACTTGGGTCTTTAAGAACATGGTCATAAGAGGGTGGGCTTAGATTTGTTCTGGAATAGGTGATATATTACAGCTACACATTTAAAGTTTCTCAGAGAGTTTGATTAAATAAGAATACGTTTTACCCTTTGTGTCTTGTTTCGCAAATGTTTCTTCTTTACTAATATTTTATAATGAATGCAAAGGACATATGTTGGGTGACATTCTGACAGAAATTCTTTAATGACAACTGGGGTTAAAACAGCAGTAATTTATCAAGATTTACCGCCTTTGTTTTTCATAAAAACAGTATGTTGCAAGCAAACCTAACTTTTGCAAAAGTATTTGGGTATTTCTGAAAACTTGGCAATAACTAGGACTCTCACAGAATCTGGGGCTACAGTTTCATTCTTTTGGTCTTTTAGAGTCTAAGCTCCAAAGCCCTGCACAGTATGGTAGTTTTAATCGGGGTAATCCCAGGGAATGGGGCCATTGGATAAGCTACAATTCAGAAAGTCAGGTTTACACGTAATGGCCCTTATGTCAAAGATAATTTGAATTACAATGTAATAATGTGAATAAAAAACTAATAATTGTTTTCAGTTGTGCATGGTCCATTTGCTGCTGAGATATTAAATATGGCTTCACCATAAATGTTTAAAGATTGTATTGTTAAAAAAAAATACAGTTAGGAAGAAGTGGTAAAGGGATTTACAGAATCAGCATAGACTCTGTGAAAATGTGAAAAAATAATTACGTTTATTTAAGAATAAGCTCCTAGTTTTAAATTTTTAGGAGTGTCACGGTATATACCAGCTATATGTGATTATTACCACTGAAAAGTTTAATTACATCTCCCTCCACTGTGCCTGCTTTTGTGGCTTGCTAGAGGAGAACTGGGAAGCTGAAGAATGCCTAATGATCTCCTCGGAGCTATATTTTTCGCCCTGCTTTGTAATGTAAATGGCTAGTTTGGAAACCGCCACGGATTCAGGCGCTCCATCCCCGAGCATCCTTTCTGGTTTGAACCAGGAAGATCACCTGACCGCCACCTAAAGCTGCCCCTTTTACTGAAAAATCCGGGAAGGCGCTGGCCGGGGCTGGGGAAGGTGGTGGCTGCCGGGGGCTGGGGGGGGGCGGCGGCGGAGCCGAGCGCTCCGGCGGCCGCCGGGGGTGGGAGGGGAGCGCCGGGAGCGCCGCTGCCTCAGCCCCGGAGAGGAGGGAAAACAAAAGAGCTCAGCTGCAGTTTTGTCTTGCTGTGTCTGGTTTAAGCAGAAGATTCTAGACATTCGTGCCGAAAAAATCAAAGCGCGGCTCAGACTGCATCTACCGGGAAGCTATTTTCTGCCCCCCAGAATGGGCTGGATCAGTACAGGTGGTTTGCAGATCATGCGAAGACAGACGGGCTGAGAGCCATGGAAAGGTGGGATAACGCTCTGCCTCTCTTTCTTGCCTTTTTTTTTTTTTTTTTCTTCTTCTTCTTCCTCTCTCTCTCTCTCGATTTGTAAAGCAATATAGCTGGGACCCGAGATGGGGTCAGTTAAAGAGATTAGATGGCTTTTAATCCTACAAAGCAAAATCAAAATTAGAAGCACTACCCTGTTCAGCCAGATGTTGAATCCAAACTTGGGCTGAGTCGGACTTGCTGTGCGCGGTTCTTGTGTTGCTTTTGATGTTGTCTTTGTTTAGAATAGTTCCTGCCTGAAACACCATGCTTTAAGACAAACTGCATGCTTCTTTCACAAATTGTCAGATGACTGTTCTGATGCTGCTAGGATTTTGCCAGGGAAACTGCAAATGAAGGCTTTGATTATGATGTTTATGGAAACAAAAAGGGCTGTTGACTTTGAATTTCTTGTGATGCGGGCATGGTTAGAAGTTGGGCTGTGATTGTTGTACATTGTCTGAATCGTAACAATGGGCAGTTCAAGTAGAGCAAGTTTGAATGGTGTTTCTTCAGCAATTCCAAATGCATTTCACTCTTACAATCTTTGGCTTTTGACTGATGGCAAGGAATATGATTTTTTTGGTTGTGATTTTTTTTGAGAAAAAAACCAACAGAATTTTTAAAAAGGTGAAAGACAGAAGCAAATTAACATTTTTATTTGAATGGTGGCTGTTAACACCAGCATGCCTGAAACATCTAAAACAAACCCCAGCAATTTCTCATTTCTCTTGCTGGGCAGATGCATTTCTTTTGTTCCTGAAAAATTTTCCCTGCATTTTTAGAACAAAAGGCATTTGCTTTTTTTCTTTTCTTTTTTTTTTTTTTTTAATGGCAGCAGGAGAGTTATATACAAATTAGCAATTTTGTACAGGTTAATGCTCTGCTTCATTCTGAAGTAAACTGCCTGAAGGTATTAGTAGGAAAGGGGGTGGGCAAACAGGGAGGGGGGGTTGACCGATGTCCAAGAAACGTTGAAATCAGATGGATTTAAATTATATAGAGAAGGATACACTTATGTGTAGCTGGATTGCAGCTCCATGTCGTGCAAAATCTGCAGACCATAGCAGGGAGATTCTTAGCAACCAATAAATCAGATTTGTAATGGGCCTTTAAAATTTGTCTGTAAGGGGTGACTGCCTGGGTCCCCTTTGGCCAAATTAAGATGCAATCTGACAGTACAGTAGCATCTGTGTGCTGACATTTTCTCATGAACCTAGTGAAAAATGGCTCCATATCTCTTCTTCAGTCCCCAAAAGACAGTTTCTGAATAGCCATGCATTTTCCCTCTGTATTGTTGTTTGTTCTAATCACCGTTCTCTCTGATAATGTCTGACTGGCTTGTTTCTGCGTTGCATCCTTTGACAGTCTGAGTAGCAGGAGAGCAGTAGTGGGCAGTGGCTGTTTTACCTGAAATCAGAACCTCATGCCAATACTACTGCTCACCAAAAAAAAAAAAATAAAAAAAAATGTTTGTGGCAAGTGAATTGAATAAATACTGCTAATAAAGCACCTTCTGCCTGTACTGCTGGAATTAGGTAAGTGGGTTGAAAAACGTGTCTTAGATAATGTTCCACCCACGACACAGGTGAAAAAAGAAATGCCAAGGAGTAGTGAGTGCAACTGGCAGGTAAAACTGAAAATCCTGAAAAAAAGCATGAGAATAGATTCCTTAAAGGCCAGAAATATACCTATCAGTGTGATTGTTTGCTTATCCAAGGGAGAAGTTCACGCTCAGGTAGGACAAGACCGGGCAGTGGGGGCAGGAGGAGGAGGGAGGAAGGTACTCCTTTAATTGTACTACACATGTGCTTATTGGAAAGAGCCTCGTGTGGAATGGCCCTTCAGTCTGACACCGCAGCTCTGCTTCAGCAGAACTTGCAGCTCAGGGCTGGGAGAAGCCTCCATCTGTGGGTGCGTGGGGTGAGCGTGGGGGAGTGAGGAAGGGACCCGTGGTTCTCCACGGTCACCTCTGCCAGGGGATTTGTGGGGCGGCAGGAAAGTTGACTCCGGTGGAAACCGCTTCTTTAAATGCTCCCTGAGATAAGGTGGCTCCGTAGCTCAAAAGTAGGGCAATTAGGAGGTGGAAGGATGGCTGTGAGAAGTTGTGAGTAGTATGGATCCTCTCCAAAAAATGTGGCCGGTGTTATTTTTGTGGCTGCTTAATAATGTGTATAGATTTAAAAAAAAATCACTGTATTTACTGACCTCCTGTACTTTCTCTCCAATTTAAGGTAATAGTTTATCTGTTATTACAAATATGATTTTCAGCAAGAAAAGAATACCTTAAAAGCTTCCCTTATAGAAAACAAATGGTATAAATATTATGCCATTTACCCATTGCAAGAAGCATTACATTTTAGTCAGTGCTTAGAAAGCATGTCGTGTGGATTACTTATAAAAACCCCAAATGTTATTTGCCAGACTTGTTACAGTCTTTTTAGATTAATTTTCATAGACCTAAATGCTTGTAGTTATGGTATAAAATTCCACTACCGCTGGAGAGGAGCGAAAATGGAACTTTAACACCACATGCAGATCCCATTACTGCTTTTGTACAGGTAGATAATTTGACAGTAGTAAACAGTTTGCTTCATGGAAAGTGACACAATTGCACTGTGGGAATGTGAAAAAGAAAACAAACTTCTTGCAAACCATCAGACAAGCAGAAATGTCAACGAGAAATATTTGAAATAAATAGATTTAAAAGGGTTTGAGCGACAGAAAGATTCCAGATGCCTAATTCACATTGACCGTAGTTACAAAACAAGGGAATGCAGCTGCAGTTTTAGAAATTAAACCAAATCAGGCTGGTTTCCAGATGAGTACGTACATAATCAAAAGCCTAGGAGTCTAATACTGACCAGGAACAAATTAGATTTCAGAACTCAACTGGGCACATTTACAGAAACTCTATTGAAGGTTCACAGGCAGAAAAGTTTCGAGAAGAAATTAAATGAGCAAATTTAACCCAAATGAAACACACACATTCAACTAATAACATTGTCTATCAATTATGTGATTATTAAGTATATGACATTGCTTAAAGTGGGCTTTAACAGTGAGAACCTGAATTAAGAAATAAAACAAGACTTTTAACATTTATTCTCAATATGAAATGAAAACTGCCCAGGGACTTTGCTTGCAAATACCCATTTTCCCAGCCTGCAGCACTGACACTTTGGATCTCTGAAAGGGGGAGGGGGAAAGAAAGAAAGAGAAATGGTGGCACCTTGAAAATTTCTCACCAGCTCTTTCTACAAGCTGCATGAATCCATCCTATGGTTAAACATAAAGGACGGGATTGTTTTCTTGTTGTGATGTAAATAAAATATAAGAAGAATGAGGTAGATTAATGTGTACTGACATTAAAGCAGAATCAGACCCACAGTATTGAAGTCTGAGGAAATTATATTTACATTGAAGCAGTCCAAGTAGCAATTGTCAGTGTTCCAGCTGACAGACTCAGCAAACAGCCCACCTATTTCCCATTTCAGCAGCAAATGCCTGTGTAGAAACCATCATGCTCTCACAGCAAAATAAGCTTAAGAACATTAAAGGCCATATAGTATTCCCAGTAGCCCTAATGCAACCAGGTTAAATCAAGTTTATTGTAAATGATATCACTATGACAGAGCTGATTGTAGCCCACAGAGTCATGAAAAGAGTATGGTCAGCAGAATTTACTTTTTTTTCTTTTTCTTTTTTTGTAAATGAGAACATCCTGGCTGTTCTTCTCTTGTTGCTTCCACATTTATATGGCGCATTCCAGATCCACCCTATGTCTTCATTGCTAGCACCAGATAAAAATTTCAGAGACAGATCTATCTCTTGTCACTATTGCAACAGTCTTCTCCTGACTGTACTACACTGTAGGATAAAGAGGAAGCTGATTCTTGTGATGGTCTTTGGTGTTTATGTATAGAGCATACCTCAGTGTTAGCGATTGTCCATTATTTTGTAGACAATGAAACATCAGCAGTAGGTTTAGCAGAAATTGTAATGGCTGGGTTTGCTCTTTCTCTGAGTATGGAAGGTTAGGTTGACTTTTTCACCCAAGGGAAGAAAATCACTCTCATCTGAAGAGATGCAAGGTTTTTCTAACCTGACCTTACCATCTTTTCCCTGTTAGCATTCTAATTGGTTTTTTTTTTCTCCTCTCATACTTTTTTCCTGACCTTTCAGAAGCTACTTTATTTATGTACATCTTCTGTGATTTGACCTGGTCGACCATCTATGACTTTCCCCTCCTGCCCCAGATCCTTTGTCTGTGACAGTGAGATACACTTTCTGCCTCCTGGCCTTTCTTTGGTCCAAGGGAAGTCAGAATTTAATGTTGGGGAAAGATGTTGTACAGAAGTGCATATCAAGATACCTACAGAATGAGATACTCTCAATCTTATCAGTCTGCCTAGTACAAAAAGGAAATTATTTTTTATCCCAACATTAGTCAAATCTGCCGTAAAGAATTAAGCATTCCCTCACTGCAGAAGGAAGCAGTTACAGCTGGCATCTTTCTTTCTCACGACACTTTGATCATCTGAATCTTGATAGGTATCTTGAATACCTATATCATCATATGAACAGTCCTAAAGGAGAGTGTGATCGTTAGGGTTTCGGGCTCAGCTTTGCCTCTGATGAAATCGGCGTCACTCTAGAGTAGAGACAAGAGAACATTTAGTAGAAAAGAAAACTGATTTTGCAGATGGGCTCAGGTTAAATACATTTTAGTGCCTGCTTGGCAAAGAAAACAAGCAAATAGGATTGTCAGTGGGTGATCACTGAACCTCTAAACCCCCTAACAGTTATGCCTTATAAAAACATGGGAAAAAAAATAGTGCCTGGGAAAAATTCTTTAATCTGAAGGTATTAGGAGTTAAGTCTTTACAGCCATGACAATCCCCATTGACAGAAATGCTCATAACCCAGAGGTGATGGAATACAAATGGGCATGGATGTGGGAAGCATTGCAATGGAGAGCACATCACAATAAAAGCTCTTTTTCTCAGTTATTCTTTCCTTTCCAGTCAAATAAATAAATTGCAGTGATGTACAGTGCAAAAAATTATTGCAGCTAGAGTGCTTTTTGATGACAGAGATGACATAAGTTATAAAAGCCTGTCCTAGATAATAGAAAGTAAAGATTGCTAGAAGTTAGTAAAGATTTAGGAACTCTTGGGGTCTGATTCAAGCATACTAATTGGATATGGATTGCTTCACTCCCAACTTGGTTATCTGCTGAGAAACCTGTGCCAACAGGAGCACAGCAACATGGCACTCCTGTCCTCTCTGACTCTGCTCCCAAGGTCCTGGTTTAAATTGTCAGGAATGTTCATAAGGTTGGCCAAAATTGTTGGAGTGATTGTACCCATCTCTGTGAACCATGATGGTAAAAACCATGGTGAGTCCAGAAGATGGCAGTGGTCATTGTGAAAAGTTGGTGAGCGGACTCTCGCAGGGACAGGACATTCAGGGCAGAGTTCCCTGTTGTCCAAGGGTTTTTCACCTTCAGAGCCAGATATAATCTAGCACGTAACCTAAAGAGGAGTGAGAAACAGTGCCTTTCTTGCTAATTAAGGTTCCCCATCACATGGCTAGCATCAAAAAGCAAAGCTTAAATATGCCATCAGCTTTCTGGAGTACTCTGCAAATCTAGAATATCTGAGGAGATTTGCAGAAGGCTCAACAAAGGAACTTGGTCATTTCATCATTGTTCACTGTCTGTGACTAGGGCAACTGGAAGTGTGTGGACCTCTGTCTTCAGAGCTCTGCAGCTCCAGAATGACAGAAGACGGCACTCTTGTCTTGGTGTTTCTTGTTCAGAAATGCAATAGGGAGAGGTTCTGGGAAAAAGAAGTGAGGAGCTTGTGGAAGCACAGGTGCATTTGCATCATTTACTTTTATAGTCCTGCACCCCAGGAATCCAGAAATCTTTATGGGATGGGTGGTATCTATCCCTTAGACAACAGTAAGAGGACTATGCTGCACAGTAGGAAGGGGTAACTCAAAATGTTCATAGCTTTCACATTGCTGTAGTTTGAAATCTGGAATAATTGAGGGGATAGTCTGTCCCTGTCACTTCCTGTTCTGACATTGCAGCCATCAAATGCCAGCATCAAACCAGCTGCAGTGACAAAACCATCCTAAAACACCTGCCTGTACGCCTATTGGAAAGTCCTTCTGAAAAAGCAGGAGTGTGCTGATAGGGAGCTCTTTACTGTGTTTTTTTTTTCTTCTGCAGATTCAGCAGGTGCTATATTTTATGCTTTACAACCTTCAGCCATTGGGAGCTAGGACATTGTAATTATGTTCCCCGTCTGTGGAAGTTACTGCCTATTACAGTTTGAAATATGCGCTCTGCTCGGGATTCAAAACTAAACTGAAGAAGTTCCTTTGCTGCTGCTTTCATACCAGCAAAATAATTAAGTAGTGTTAATTTCAGGTAGAGTGCTCTCTTCCCTTTATATGGTGGAACCTGTATAAAAATACCTTGTTGCTGATATGTAAAGAACTCAGGTTCTAAGTGCTGACAGTTCACTTCCACAAATAATCACAGAGTCATAGAATTGTATATAATAATCATATATAATAATATTTTACATTTGTGTAGTTCCTTTTATTAAAAAGTCATAGGGGTTTACATTCATTCATAAGTGTGAGAAAAAAACTGGGAGGATGAGACAGAGAAAGCACGTGACCATTTTTATACAGAGGTAACATTAAATCAGGATCTCACAGCCCTTCCTAAAAAGTTGCTTTAATTGCACATTGCTCTTGAATTTATATGTGGTTTATATGTGGGATCTTTAAGTACCTGAAGCCAGTTCCCACAATAACTCAGTAGCACATGAGAAAACAAAAGTTGGTGTTTCTAGCTCCTGTAGCTCCTACTTTTGTGGCCTCATCCGCATTGTCTTCAGTGAGGTTTCACCACTTTCTCAGTAGAAAAATGCAGCCTGGTTTTATCTCACTGTTCTCTCCTGAAGTTATTCAGAGGAAGTGAGATATGGTGGGTACCTCATGCACTATTCCGTTAGGATAAAGAATGTATGCTGTCTTACTGTGTTTAGAAGAATGTTCCAAAGAAAACTCTCTATGGCGTAGTTATGATAACAAGCAGGAAAGAAATAAATAAAAAGAGACACAGCACAAGAAAATTTAGCTGCTTTGGTGTAATCTGCTAGTTCAGCATTGCAGTAGTTGATACTAGCATGCTTCTTTTGCCAAGACTCTTGGCGATAGCCACAGCAGACCACAGTGTAGGATGCTGTGTTGCCTCAAGCTGCCCTGAAAGCAAAGAGAAAGTTTCTGTTGCTATGTTCCTCCAGGAGATAACGTGCAGAACGTCCTTGGCAGGGGCACAGTGCAGGGTGACGCGCACTTGAACATTTTCTTCTCCCGTTCATTTCTTCTGTCCACTTCATTTGAATAATAAAGTCCCATGTACCCCCACGCTCTCTCGTGGTACTGACCATGGCTCTTGAGCACGGAGGTTCTCAGTTTGCCTCTGCTCTCATCAAGTGGGTGAGGCTGTGAATGAGTATTGCTAGAAATGCTAGTATGCCAAACACACCGCTCAGGAGTGGAAGCTCGTGAAGGTGGAAGACACTTCTTACTCTCCTGCCAGACATTATTTTTCATTGTACTGTGTGTTTTATAATCACTTCTGGGTACAAAGCTTAATATATTTGAATTCTCCACTGTGATAAGAATACATGATCAGACAGCCCAGACTACACCTGAACAGGAAATACAAGAATTATTTTCAAAATACCTTAAATGTTTTAGATGAAATTTGCTTCCCCAACTGAAGTAAGAGCACAGTATCTGGCCCAACAACCTCCTTTTCACACTGGCCTGTAGTGGATACGCTGTGAAAAGTAGATACATCAGAGCAGCATAGGGTAAAAAATTCCTTTTATACCTTCCAGTTTCCAGTCTAAGTTGCTAAGAAACTACGATGTCATCCAAGTGATATGACATTCTTCCTTTAAAGTTTGAATTGATGTTTATGTGGCCATGCAATGCAGAAGAAACGTCCTTTACAGCATTGTTCCTATGAATACATGCTCACTGGCCTGTATGTACCCAGACCTTTGCACCTCAGTACAGGGTAACTCAGTCATGGAGGAAAACCAGTTTGTTATGCTTTCACCTGAACTTACTGCTGCCTTGGTGATGAGCCTTATATCTTCAAGCACATCAAGCCTTTCTGTCATCATTAGAAATACTTTAAAACTTTATAAGTCAAAAGCTTTATGTTTTGGCTACCTTACCGTATAAATCTGAAAATGTGTTTCATTTGTGATAAGCACATTTTTATGCATATGAGTCATACCCAGCAAAAGCAAAGTACTGTAATCAAAAAAAAAAAAAAAAGATTCAGAAGAAACCCTTTTTTTGAGAAGTTATTATCAAAAAAATCTATTAAAGTGCTTGGCATAGAATGTACCTCTTCTTCTGCGATCATAGTAGTGCTTCTACCAATAACCTCTTCTATTATGAGAACATTTTTCTCTCATTTTTGCAGGCACGGCTTTCACATACCAGTTCATCTTATCAGTGTGCGTGTGGTTTTGGTTTGCCTATTTGCTCATCATTAGGACCCTCATTAGGGTCCTCTCACCGTTCCCAAAGGTGTGAGGGGAGATTGGATCAAAGTAGATAGACGCTGATGAACAAATGCTTTCTTGTCTTTGGGTGCAATGCAGTTGTTTCTTTAGAGACAGCTTCTGATTTTCCTTAGAATCGCTGACCCTCTCTGAAAATGGCTATCTGTGAGTCTTGGCTTGAACCTTTCACACTGAAAGAGAGAATTGGCCGTTGTCTACAAAGGGTTGTGACCAACTGTCGCTGCACCAGAGAGGTCAATGGGAGAGAGCGCGTTTAACAAGCTGTGAGTGAGCGGCACGGGGGAAGAAGGAGCACGGAGAGGAGCTGAGAGTAAAGCTCCAAGAAGGAAAAGAAATTGAAGAATTTATAGAGAAGCAGAGAGGGCAACAAAAAACAAAAATAAGGGAATTGAGAAAGAAAAATTAAAATGAGTGAAAACAGAAACTGGAAACCTCCCGTGCATCCTCAAGCTGTCATGGTAAAGAATATAAGCGCTACAGCTTTTCCTGCACTTCTCCATGGAAATAAAACAATTATCATGAAACTATTCTATTTTATTCTTCAGATAAATGATTTAAAAGCAGTTTCCTATTGTGGGAAGACTTGACATCAAGAACAGTTAGTGTCTCTCACAAGCTCTTCTTTATGGTTACTGTTTAACTCAAATGCCAAAAGCTGACACCCAGATGCCACCATGCTACCTGAGCAGAAATGGATAGTTTTGCCATATGGGAGCTGAGGGGTAGGGAGAAAAATATTTGCAAAAGGAGAAGAAAAATAATTGTGTGCTGGATTGTGTCCCTTTGGTCTGCATGTGGAGAGTTAAATCAGTGTTAAAGTTTCCTTCCCTGGGTGGAAGATGCTTTCAGGGCAAATGGACCCTTCTCTCCCAGGAACTCCTCCTTGCTCATGGTGCTCATGCCATTCCCCTCTCATGCTCAAACGTCTATATCCCACATCACTCACTTTCCTTCTCCAGAAGAGACCCCGGGACTGGCTTATTGTACCGGGTTCCTCTTCATCAGGGCTATTTTGGGAGGGGGTGATGCTAGGGGGCTTGCAGTACCAAAAGGTCATCAGGTGTTTGGCATCTGGGCAAACCCTGGAATGTCAAGGGGGAAAAGAGTCAGCGGCTGAAGATGGGAAGACAGGATCTTTGTGGTCTCCACCTGGCATTCCTACTCATGAGAAGGCAGAGAGAAAACTGTGAGAGAAATGGTTCATAATCCCTGCTGCTTCCTGCCATATTATTATGTGAGAGTAGGAGATAACAGTGTGCTCTTTGATAGAAAGTCACCTTCTAGCACTTTGTCATTCAGGTTCTTTGAAACTCAGCCTAAACGAAACCTGCCTGAATAAAGCTCTAAAACATGTGCTTTATCTTAAAGTCCCTGAAGAAGAAGTGTCTTCGCTCGTGAAACACATTGAAGCTTTATTATGAGCCAGACTCTGATCTCAGACACAACGGTGTAAATCTGCTATTACTCACTCAAACTCAGTAGTATTATCCAGGGGTGGAAGAGAGCAGGTTCACTCCTTCCTCCCAAGCAGAGGGAGGAATTAGTTCCATATTGTTGGCACTGTAAACTTCTCCTGACATAGTGCTGGCACTTACTTGCATCCAGATGATTAGAATTAAGCATCGCCTTCCTTTTGCAATTATACTAGATTAAGTTAAATCATTATGTTTTCAACCTTCTGTTACACTGTGGAAAACATACTTTAGATAAAACTCACCCTTTTATTTTACTTTAAAATTATGCACTCAGGGATGGCTCCCCAAACATGAAAATGCATATTTAAACCACTCAGAGGTAGTTGTCTCTGTAGCGGTGCGACCAATTTTTCTCAGTTTTCACAGCAAGAGATGCAATAACTATAAGGGTGGTGAAAGGTTTTTTGTCAGTTCAGAATAATGACTAAATTTCTGGGGTTTTCAGAGGAGAGGTGTAGATGGTGGTTAATTAAGAATAGTGTCGGAGTTTGTATTAAAGTGAATGTTTAGGACAGCAAGAGGTAAGACTTTAGGGCAAGAAGGGTGAGAAGGAGCCTGTATGGCAGCTCTCACAAACCCTTTCAGCCAGCACCTTGCAGAGGTGCTGACCTGACCATGTCTCGCTGAGGCAGGAAGCCTCGCAAGAGACTGATAGTGAATATGCATGAGAGAGGTAAATAATTTTATTTGCTTAGACACTATCCTTCTGCATCCCAGGTGGTGTCAAACTGAGAGGATATTCCAGGAAATAATCGCAAGCATTCACTTCTAGGACCATTGGTCCTAATCCTCTCATCATCCTTTTTTTCATAGTAATATCATGCACTATTTATAATGAAAGTTGCTCCCTCTTTGCAAGTCCTTCACAGATAATTCCTTTTTCCCCTCATTAAGATTACTATTAACTTATTATTTATTATCTATAATTAGTAGGTCCAACAGATCTTGATTGATGTCATTTGTACACATTTATAAAAAGAAATTCATTGTCTACCTTAAAAGGGTTGTGAACATGCAGTTCTGCATTTGACAAATTCTATAGCCATATAAATGCTTTCCACTGTTCCAGATATTCAGGATTCTTAACATAAAAGCAGGTTGTTCAATGGTTATTTTTTAAGAAGTGTAAACCATGCAGTATTAAAGCATTTAAAAGAACATATCCATCCTTATTGGAAAGAGAGACTCTAAGATATTCATATACAAAATTATAATTTTCTGGTTATTTTTGCATAATGTGGGCCAAACCTCGCTGCATAACGGGTACAAAAAATTAAATTATTTGACAGTTTCCTGTTAATGAGAAACAAAATAGTGACCACCCGTCAAAATGACCAGAGTCCTAACACTGTATCACAGATTACATCTTTTCTTGTTAAGTAAAATATCTGTACCATTTCTCAGGAGAGTAGAACTGGAAGAGATCCCTGGGCCATTGAATTCAGTCTCCCTACAATCACGGGCAACTATATCATAGAATCTCTTGCAGAATCGTACCAGTTTCGCTACGCTAAATGTTTGGAGCACCAGCTACGTTCTCATCTGTTATCAATGTTTGTCATGGATTCATCAGTGCTGTGCTCTTTTCACCAAATAACTGGCATATTCACTGTCACCTTCACTGACCTGGGTGCAAACACTTTGCAGAATAATCTCTCATCCAGCAGCCTGATTTGCTGCTTTATACTCTTCCACCTGTCTACCTGCATCGTGATCACATGCTGAATTATTTTCCTTTTTATTTGTTGTTTTAAAGTCATAGTTATAATATATTAAAGAACGGGTCAGTCAATAGAAAGAAGAATAATTTCTAATTTATATTTAAAAAGTAAATTTAATTTAGGAATAATCTTCACAATAGATGTTGGTTTGATTGCCCAAGTACACACCCAATTTGTATCAAAAAAATCTAATTTGGTAATGCAAACAAGCAGCGCCCTTGGCTCTTGAATCAAGGCATGTACCATGGGAAGAGAGCAGATCATTAAGCTGTTAAAAATGCTTGATAGTGAGACTTCCATTATGCCAACTATTCTTCTGAACTCTTGGTTGGATCTGTGGTGCTGATGGATCAGTAAAAGAACCCTCATATATAAAAGTGCTGTATTTACTGTACATTTCTGGATATGTCATTTCTTTAGGTTTATCACCTTTAACTGTGATGTTTGCTGTGTTCTTCATTAAGGCTCACACGAGTTTAACTTAAAAGGAGTTATGTCTCAACCCTTTCATCATATTTATTTTTTTCTTTTTTGTGTTTCCATATTATCTTAAAATAATCTTTCTGTGACTTTGGCTGATTGAGACTTTGATTAAAACTTTTCTTATCAAATTAAGACAGGCCATTCCTTCTACACTATTTTGTTGTAGGGTTCTCAAAAAGTCCATAGTCAACAATTAAAATGAATGTTTCATGAGACTATTAGAATAGTCTGTCGAGTGTTGGAAAACAGCAATGAAGAAATCAGTTTTGTTTATAGAGCACCCAACTCTTCGTATAAACAATCATGCTTTGATCTTCTCCTGGAGCTGACAAGATAGGAATTGGTGATTTTCAGGGTTTTTTTCTTTTAAACAAAAGGGGTAGAGATTAATTGCAAAAACAGGTTTTACATCAGTGTAGGACTTAAAGATTCAGACAGGTAGAAAACAAAAGCTGGATTTCTAACAGCAGTTTAGGTACTGTGTGAACACAATCCCATGGCAAAAAAAATAATATTTCCTGTTCTTAAAATTGCAGTTTGTGTCATAAATTGTACAATATAACAAACCCCCTATGCCATGTAGGGGAAGTTGCTTTTGTTTCTATAATATTTGTTTTATCAGGTTCTTTAAAATAGCGTCACTTTGGCCATTGAAAGCTGGTGTGACTCTGGCTGTTACATCTCTAGACCCTTCTGTCAAGGAGAATTCAAACCACTTGTCACTTTACAGCCAGCATTGCCTGCAGAGAAATTAGAGGCTGAACTCAGTAGTGAAGTGGTAACTTTTAGCTATATTCACAAGTGTCTCTCAATTCTGAGATGCCACTTGAGAAAAAGCCATATTCCCAAATGGTCTGAGATGCTGCTTTTGAAGTGACAAGGGGAGAGTGACAGAAGGGAGAGTGGGCTAAAATCAGGTACAAGAGAAGCAAGAAATGGCCGCATATGGATGACTGGGTGCTGTAGCCTTTGATGAAAGATGCGAGTGATTTAGGTGAGTGATTTAGAATGTATGCATAAAAGCTACTGCTACTGCCAAGCTTTTATGGCCACAGCACTGAAGACAAACAAAGTAAAAATCCATTTATTCCAAATTTGGTTGGAGAATATATTTAGCTTCCTGAAACAATCTTTTTTTTTTTTTTCCTCCTGCAAGAAATGTTGTATGACCTATAAAGAGATGACTGAGGGATATCACAAGTACTACGGTGACGAGAGTTCTTGATGAAAAATATATTTTCACATAAGAATTTCAAAACAGAGTGTATCTTGATATGCTCTGCAAAAACTGTTATTTTGATAAACATACAGAAGAAAATTCCTGGGAGGTTTTTATAATTGGCCTTAGAGACGTAAATTAAAAGTTTAAAACCTCTTCACACATATAACATGATGCAGGAGGAGTATGTACCATGCTTTTCATCCCATGTAGCTTACTGTCCGGCAGACCCACATTTTGACACCTCAGAGTCACATTTTACACCTCTGCCCTGATCAGGTAAAACCAGTTATGACCAGCCATGCACAGTTGTTCTCCCAGTAGCCCATTACACCCCCTCTCCCCCCAGTTCAGCTGAACTGTCTTACAGTGGTGGGTGTTAAGAGGGCTCTGTGTGGGTTGATGTTCATAACATTGACCTCCCAGGAATGAATTAGTTATTAATTTTGGTTCAGAGCAAGTCATAGTAAAGAAATGTGATGAAATGACAAGAGGCATTCAAGTATTGTACACCCACATTTCTGAGTGCTGATTCAAAATTAACAAATATGAGAAAGGTAGCAAATCAGTCCAAGCAAAGTGTTAAGACCTGTGACACAGCTTGTGGTAAATGGAGAAATAATGAAGAAAAATGTCGTGCATTTATTTAGAAAATAACAAAGGGATTGACATAGTAGGAAACTGTGTAATTGCTAAAGGAAGGATATTATTATTTTTCCCATTAACCTGATGATGGTGTTAGTACAGAAACCAAATCTGAAAAGAAAATGTTATTGTAAAAACAAAATCTGTAAAGGTCAATAAGCAACTGGAGGAACAGGTAGAAACTGCTCCTGCTGTTACAGGCATTTCTAAACAACCTGAAATCACAAAAATCCCTAAAGATTAACTCAGCAATTTAGAAATTACAAGATTGGGAATACAGAGGCTAGTGCTTTACACTATGCTAACTTTGGGGAGTCGCCAAGCCCTTAATGGTGCAGTATATTTGGGTTGCTCAACTCTAAGACCATGTCAGCTGAAACAAGGCTCAAACCAAAAAAGAGGGTGGGAAGAAATGGGAGTTACTGGATGGCTCAGCTCATTCTTACTGTTTTTTACGTAGTGATTCTGCTCTCATTAAGATTCATATATTTAATGAAAAAAGGCATACTTGGGAGTTTGGGAATGACACTTTTATTTTAACTGTAATCTACATTAATGTAAAGCTTTCTGTGTTTACACTGTGAAAGTGCTGACACAAGCTGAGCCACTCATAAAGCAAGTTTATTTTTCAAATACATCAAGCACAGAATACACAAAAGAGCTTACAAAAGAAGGAAGCATATCTTAGACAGAAAGAAAAAGATTTCAAAACACATTTTATTGTCTTAAAAAAGATGCTGGTTTTCATATAAGTCTTTTTTTCTTTTTTTTCCTTAAAGACTTACCCATAGTGTGGGACAGAAATTGTATATCTCTAGAGATACATCTTTTTCAGATTCATTGGCAAACGTCCAATATTCCTGCTCAAACCTTTCATATAACCTTAGCCAGAGGTTTTACTTAGGGCTAAAGCCTCTCATGAAGTATTAAGGCTGTCCCAGCTTTTCCCATTTCATTTCTTCAGCCATGCGGTTGAAGAAATGAAAGTACTAATCCTTCTCAGCATGGCTTTTAGTTCCAGGCAGAACAGGAGTTGAGGGAGCAGAGGGGCTATCAGATTGCGTCATCTGGAAGCTGCATCCCACGTTGCCATGGCAACGACATACAACAGTTTCTCCAAGCTGTGCCACCTCGACAGAAGAGCAGCTCCCAGTAGGTGACACGCACAGGTTGAGCAGCGCATCCAATGTTTGAGTTTTCATAACCACGTTTGCTAGAGATGGGTTGTGGAGTTTGTGTGTGTGTCCCCTGTGTACTTCTATCAGTAAAAATCTGAGTATTTACGGCTCTGCATAGCTGTAAAATTCACCAGCTTTCTGTACAAGTAAGTTACACTAACCTTTGTGCATCCACCTAAATCGGAATTGTACTTATCCCAAATATACCAATACAGACAGAGAGATTACTGTTTGTGGCAAAGGTGGGTTAGTTGGAGAGAAGTCCTTTGTGTCCTTTCCCTCAGACGTGACCTGGCTGAGCAAGATGTGACTTGGCTTTTTAGGGGCAAAGACAGCACCGGAGATTGGGCTGGGATTAAGACAAATTCTGGGTTTGTCTGGGTTTCTTTTTGATAGTGCTCTAGTCTATAATCCTACCAAAGTCTCTAATGCCTTTGATCTTTTGCCCATGAAATACATACATTGGTAATGATGCCAGTCTTTCTATGCAACGTGCTAAAAATTAAGGGTGAAATACATGAATATGAATTCTTCCAAAGTGACCTGATTTTTATTAGCAATAGTAAGAGTTTTGGCTTCTCATAGATAAGATTTGTTGGCTATTTTACAGAAATACCGATTATTTTATTTTTAAGGGCTTGTTGCTGAATATTCTAGTCACATCTTATTTTCCTCTACAGTTTTCGTAAGAATGCTGCCACTTCTATCAGGTGCATAGCAAGTGCCATAAATGTGCAAGGGTAGGCAGAAGAGCGCTTACTTTTAACAAGATTGCACTCAGATTTCACTTATGTTAACTTGTTCTGCATTATTAGAAAAGATGTATAAGGTAGAGAAAAAGGATTACACTTCTCAAATATGCTCATCGTTCATTTTTACTCAGGATCTCTTTGACTCATGGTAACTTGATGACAGAAATCGTTGCTCTATAGGGAAGGAAAAACTCCAGCAGTATAATTCTAAAACCGATGGAAGGTTTGTTTAAACACGGGGAGAATAATCAACTCACCTTAAAATCGTCTCTCTTGTTGAGATGAGCACAGTGTTATCTCAGTTTGGGAGAATGAATGGTGCTGATGTGTCTAGTACTTTATATAACTGCAGATACCGTGTATTTAAAAAGCAACACATCAAAGTGATTTAATGCATTAATTGGATAAAAGAAAAAACAAGTCTCTAAATGAAGGAAACTTAATAAAGCTGGCAGATCTTTTTCAAACAGAGAAGTATTCTCTTTGTATTTTACAGGATTTTTCTGAAAGGGATTTTTTTCTTTGATTTAGCCTTGATTAAGTGTTTCAGGGGTAAAAATCCAATTATGCCTAAACTCAATGTGTTGAAAATACCCAGAAGAGAACTTAAATCTAATTGATGTATCTGAATTCACATTCAAAGAGAAGAATTACCTAACATATGTTTGTAAAGCATTGTACCAAGGTGTTAATTTCCTTGCAGCATCTTTCTTCTTTCAAGATATTGCCCTCAAAAATTTAAATCAAAATAAACAAATTCAGTATCTCAAATGTACTGATTGCTTTTCAGACTGTCTAAAAAGTTCAAACCATGTACTGGATTAGTGGATCAGAATCCTCTAGCGCTTTTTCCTCGACTCCAATTAACTTGTTTTGTGACAAGTTTTGGGGAAGGTCATTAAGCATATTTATATTTATATATATTTTTATATATTGTCTATATATCAGTAATACTGTAGATAGTAATGCTTATTTAGGGTTATGTTTTTTTCAAACATGCATATCTCTAAGCATAAATAGAAATGTGAAGTACTACTCTTAGTAACCTTCCAATCTCTTTAAACCCAAAATCTCTAACTTAATGTAACTTTTTATGTTGCAGATGAATGCTCTGTTTTCTCTGTGATTATTGGGATGTTGTTAATGTAGCTGCACCTTTTTAAGGGCAAAGGTATCATTTTATGTTTCAGTGGCCTAAGAGCACAGACACCAACAATAAGAAGCCAGTAAGATGATGATGAATTTGCAATTTTTCACTTTAAGGGAAGGACATACTTTGGGCCTCTCAAATGAGAAAAGAGTGATTTTTCCTTTTCCTTATGAGCTGGAAGATGAACTGCTCTCAAAGCTGAGGAAGATTTAAGACTACAACAGATAAGCTGGAGTATTTTATTGGCAGTACTCATTTGCTTTCTTCATGCTGTGCAAGCTGACAGGAATAGGTTGTAAAAAGAGGCAATAATACAATGAGAGATAGTTACAGAGAAAATTGGGGGAAATGTAACCATTTTATTTTCCCCTAAAATGTAGTTTAGTTTTTTTCCAAACAGCAATAAAGCACAGTTTTTTAGGAATGGTGAGTGGAGGTATGTCTGTGACCCAGCTGGACATTTAACTGGACTGTATATCTACCAACTGGAGGGACATTGTAATGATACTGGTATCTGTTGAAAAATTTCAGCGAAGATCAATTACATGTTGTGTGCTAAAATAGTTGGAAAATGATACTTCCTGCCAGTTTTTTTAATTTGTTCTTATGGGCAAATTTCAGGCAGGGCTGAATTATCTGTCTTGTGGATTAACTGTGCAATAGCAAAAGAGACACTGAAGTAGTTCTTTATAGAGCCAAATCGTGCCTGGCAAGATTTAGCTTGGCTACAGTGCAGCATGAATCCAGCAAACCTCTTTCCAAGGCCAGTCCAGTGCTGGAACACTGCTGGCTAAAACTGGGCTGATAACTAGGTAGGTCCCACCAGTGCATCTGCAGCACTTTGTCGCGACAATGAGTTAGGTGATTTCCGTGCAGCGATACCCCCCGTGACTAGCTGCAGCATCAGAGCAGGACCCTGTAGAGCTTAGAGGGTAGATAGGACTGGAATGAGATGCCTGGTTCCCAGATGGGTCAGGCTCAGGGCTGCACTGGGAGATGGCTGGTGCATTCATGTCCCTGAGCTGGTAAACGAAAGCAGTTGTGCAAAGCTCTGCTCCCCATATTCTGTGATTCTGTATAACAACCAGCGCTACTAAGGAAAGGCAACGGGTGCTAGTAGTAGGTGACGCTCTTCTGAGAGGTACAGAGCACCCAGTTGACAACCTGATGCACCCTCAAGTGAGCTGTGCTGATTCCCAGGGTCTCGTATCAGGGATATCACTGAGAGTCTACCAAGCCTCATACAGTCCTCCGACTACTATCCACGGCTGTTGTTTCACATGGTCACCAGTGATACCACCATGAGTAGCCTGAGGAATATCAAGAAGGTTTATAAAGCCTTGGGAGTAGCAGTCAGGGACACTAAAGTGCAAATAGTTTTTTCATCAGTCCTCCTGGTCAAAGGGAAGCGGTTGATAGGGACAGTCAAATCTGGCAAATAAAAAAGTATGTATAGGATTAGTGCCACAGCCAGGGGTTTGGCCACTTAGATCGTGGGACTCGCTTTGAGAAACCTGATCTACTGCAGGCTAATGGGATCCATTTTTCAGATAAGGGGAAGAGCATGTTTGGTCAAAGGCTTGCCAAGCTCATGAAGAGGGCTTCAAACTAGAGTTCCAAGGGAGGGGAACCTCAATCCATGCCACTCCTACCAGTATCATGTCAATGACAGTAACAGATGCCCAGATCCTGGAGAGGAGTTGCAGGTCAACAGGAAAGCATATGAAGTGCAGCACCACTCCAGCCAGTAAGTCAGCTTCATCGGGGGCCCAACTTAAATGCCTTTATGCAAACACATGTAGCATGGGGAATAAAGAGGAGGAGCTAAAGATGTGCTCATGCCTGTAGGGCTATGATCGTATTGGACTCATGGAGATGTGGTGGGATGGCTCCTATGACTGGAGTGTTGGAATGGAAGGATACAGGCTCTTCAGGAATGACAGTCCGGGGAGACAAGGAGGGGTGTTGCCCTCTAGGTCAATGACCAGCTGGAGTGCATGGCTCTTCTGCCTGGAGGAGATGACTGAGAGTTTATGAGTGAGGATGAAAGGGGGGACAGGGACAGGTGATGTTACAGTGGGGGTCTCCTGCAGGTCACCCTACCAGGAAGAACAAGCATATGAGACCTTCTGAAGACAGATAGAAGCAGCCTCATGTTCACAAACCCCGGTCCTCATGGGGATCTTCAACCACTATTCTATTGTTGGACGGACGGCACAGCAGCAATCACTGCAACAGCAATCAGGACAACAGCACAAGCAATCCAGAAGATTTCTGGAATGCAGGTTCCTTCTCCAAGTGATAGAGGAGTCAATAAGGAGAGGCAGAATGGACCTCTGGACCTTGTTCTCACCAACAAGGAGGGGCTGGCAGGGAACGTGACACTCAAGGGAAGCCTTGGCTCCAGTGACCATGACATGGTGGAGTTCAAGATCCTTAGGGTGGTGAGAAGGGCACACAGTAAGCTTGCTACCCTGGACTTCATGAGAGCAGACTTCAGCCTCTTCAGGAACCTGCTTAGTGGAGCACTGTGGCATAAAGCACATAAAGAAGAAGGGACCCAGGAGGGGACTGGTGACAGCCAGCATGATTTCACTAAGGGCAAATCATTTGACGGCCTTCTACAACAGCATCACATTGGTGGATAAGGGAAGAGCAACTGATGTCATCTACCTGGACTTGTGCAAAGCATTTGATGCTGTCCTGCATGACATCCTTGTCTCTAAACTGGATAGAGATAGACTTGATGGACAGACCACTTGGTGGATAAGGAATTGTCTGTCTGTATGGCTGTGCTCAAAAAGTTGTGGTCAATGGCTCAATGTCCAAGTGGTGACCAATGACAAGTAGTGCTCCTCAGGGAGCAGTACTGAGATTGGTGCTGTTTAAGAGCTTTGCTGGCAACATGGACAGTGCAGCCTCAGCAAGTTTGCCAATGATGCCAAGTTGTGTTGGGCAGTCAACACACTGGAGAAGCAGGCTGAGACAGCTGGGGTTTTTTTAGCCTGGAAAAGAGAAGACTCCAGGGAGACCTTATAATGACCTTCCAGTACCTACAGGAGGCCTACAGGAGAGACAGGGAGGTGTATCAATAGGATAAGGGGTAACAGTTTTAAACCAGAAGATAGTAGATTTAGATTAGATATTAGGAAGAAATTATTTACTCTGAGGGTGGCGAGGCACTGGCATGGCTTGCCCAAAGAAGCTGTGGATGCTTTATCCCTGGGGGTGTTCAAGGGCAGGCTGGATGGGGCTTTGAGCAACCTGCTCTATTGGGAGGTGTCCCTGGCCATAGCAGGGAGGTTTGAACTGGATGATCTTTAAGATGCCTTCCACTCAAACCATTCTATGATTCTATAAGCTAGTGTGGATAGTTTACACCTCCTTCCCAGCCTCAGGTACAACATATATTCACCAGGCACAACTGTCATGTTACTCCTCAGCCTCAACTGATGCTACCAGTGCAGTATATATTTACAGTGGTCTTGTAAATCCAGGCAGTTCAAAGGCAGCGTACAAAGCATATAGCAAAGGCTCCAGGCGCCTTTCCTTTGACATTCTGAGTTGTGGATGAAGCCTTCACTGCTAAAAGAATTTTTTATGTGAGGTCTGTTCAGCTCTCACTTTAGCACTGAATACTGAAAATATGCTATTTTTTGACTTGGTGTTGGTATCAGATTTACACAAAGCTGTAAAGTGGATAAGCTTAAGAATAATTTAAACAGTTATTTCTAGTGTGCTTAATTAGATTTGGGTTAATTGAGGACAAATCCAGACTGTTAGATTTAAGAGTGACTGCTCCACTTCACATCACCAGTCCATGATCCTTATTAATATAACTGCTTCTCTTGGTCCTGGGGTCATATTGCTAGGATGTCAGATATGAAGGATGTACACTAGTGCTTGCTCTGCTTACCTTTGGGTTTATCAGTTCGTTTAAAAGCACATAAAAGAGGATATATAGGCAATGGACAGCAGCTCCCTATTTATCTAATTGCTTTATGTTCTGATGAATACTTCCTCAGTATCTCAGATGATGGTCAAATAAACGAGCATAAGCAGACCTAAATATGACATAATTAAATACATTCTTGGGGATTAGCTTTATCTGCACCACTATTATCTTCGGCCATTTAGCTTTTGTTCTCCAGTGATGTAAGTGAACTTTTCAGATGTTAGAGGCCCTTTCACCAGCTTTGCTAATGACATTCATGTGCTTCTCAATGGAAATGCATTTTAGTCTGTGGCTTACTCAACACTTCAGAGAATAAAAGGGAACTCTAGAAATTTTGAAATGCATTATAGAGGGTAACTGTTAATTCCATAACTGATATAATTGCAATTTAGTCAATGGAAATGCTACATGGCTGGTAAAAGATTTTGAAGTATGGCTGTGATTAAAGGTAACTAAATATTGAAATGTATGAAAAATATCTATGAACCCTGATTCAATAGCATTTTAAAATATATTTTTCTTAGAGGAGATATATATTTCCTTACTACCTGATGACTTCACTGACTTCAAGTCTTATACCAGGTGTACTTGAAATGACACCAGATGATTCAGTTACAGAATCACAACAGGTTGTGTTGTCTTTATGTATGTGTAGCAGTTTGTCTGTGTAAACTGTACAAAAACACATTTCAGGAACTTTCAAGGAGCAGCACCACATGAGTTAGAGCATCCCTCCTCTTCTGTAGGTCTTTGCCAATGCATTGTACGAGGGTGAATTGATGAACTGTTGACTTAATTTTACTTCCCTGTAACCTCTAGTAGCCATTTTATTGTCTTAGACAGCAGGCGAATGAGATTGTGGTATACTTTGGAAAACAGATCACAACAGTGAAAATACAGTTCCATCCCCTTGGAAATCAATGGTAAAACTCCATCTGATTTCTGTGTTGTTGGGACTTACATACACCTACACATGTAAAACAGGACCAGCAGAAGCTGGACCATGGTTAACTTTAGCAGTGCCCAGATGCAGCCATAGTTTGCACATACCCAGGGTCTGTGCTCCAGAGAATCTCACTGGCTTTTTCCCATCAGGAACCAGGCATGGCTTCACATCTGTGAGGTACCTGGGTGTTAGTGTTCAGCTACATGCATGGGGATAAACTGAGACACAGAAGTTTCCAGAAACTCCAAGCAGGCAGGTTGGGACTGCACTACAGTCCCAGGTTTCTGTCCTTGCCAGTAAACATAAACTCTTTTTTTAGTTTCTGTACAGCTCAAGCACTGCAACAGGAACCAGGAAAAATGCTGTCTCTTCCCACTGATTTTCAAGCCCGCTGCTAATTGAGACATAACACTAACTCTGTAATGTTGCTGTATGTGACAACTCACACCCATTTACTGTCTATTACTGTTATTCTTCTGGCTTTAGAAACTAAATCTGGCATTGCAGTTTACAGCTTGGGAAAAGATCCTATGAGGAACAAAGTGCAAGGATGCACTCAGAAGTGTCTAGTCATTAATACCAGCCACTATCTCAGTTCTCAAAAGCGCCTGGATTAGTGTTTGACAGGAGCCTATTTGTTAAGAGAAGCAAAAGGTCTGTTTTAAAAGAGAAAAACTTGGTAGGATGCCTATTAAAATAACAATTACAGCCTGTGGAAACAGCAGGTCTGGAGGAATCCTGGAAATGTTTTGTTTGTCTTCTACCCATCCTGTGCAAAAAACTTGTGCAGATAATGATGTCTTGAGTTTATTAAGGAGACTCTCACAAGGCTGACAGACCAGAAATCTGAACTTTCCTAAAAAACACACAAGCCAAACCTACTTTTTTTTTTTTTCCCATATAAAAATACTACAGTGATACCCAACATTTCAAAGACTGGGCATTCTAAAGTCGTAGGAAGTGGGGAATCACTCAAAGCATGGCTCATGAGCCAGAGTATCCCTTCATTTCTAGGGATGCTGTTTCAAGTGGGCAGTAATGTAGAGTACATCTGAAGTGCTGAGGGAAGGCAGTGTTTCACTTCGGCGTTGCTACTAATCAAACATGCACAAAAATCCCTAATTTGAGAGTGTTGGCACATGAAGCCTGTCCTTGCTGGCTCATGGGCAGAGCAGTGCTACAGGGGTGAGATTAACTCTTGCTGATCACTGTCCTGCACTGCATAGGGCTGAGCAGGGACAAGCGGGTCCCAGCCTCCCCTCCTTGATACTCCAGAAACCTCCCCAGATGACTCTGATGTCTCTAGTTGCTTATTCCTGGGTTCTGGTATGGAAATTTCCTTCAGCTTTCATACATAGTCAATAATGTTTGGCCCAGCTCTGTTCTTGTAACACTTACTGGTGTGCCACTTCTGGAAAACATTTCCTTCCTGCAGCCAGCTGTCTGCAAGGCAGCCCCAATCCGCTGGCCTGGACTTGGTGATTAGGGTACTTCTTTCTTCTCTGTAAAGTCTGCTAAGTCAGATAGTCCCACACTCAAGGATTCACATAAGGCCCTGCCACAGTTTGCTGCTATCTGAAATTAACATTTAAGCCTGACAACATGTTTGAGGACTTGTGTAGGATTAGGAAGACTCAGGCTCCAGAGCCAAACCCAAAACTTGACGGGCATTTTCTTTCCAAAGTTAGCTGGAAAAAAAACCAAAAAAATTCTGTCTTAGCCATCAGATTTGGAAAAAGAGAAAACCACAATACCTAATGCAGTACTTCTAGAATATATGTTTTTTATGGGAAGTTGAATCTTTGCCTGAAGCCTGGCTCAGAGAGGCTGGATCTGGAGTAGATAGTAGCACTCACCACCTCAACCTACCTATAAAAAGAATCTTAGGGATAAAGAAACAACAAAGAATAAGGGGTAAAAAAAAAACAAAAAAGAAAGGTAGAGAAAGTGGAAAAGACATGTTTCTTAAATGCAGGACAGTATGACAGCATAGAAAGGTCAACCCTGCCTGTTTAGGGCAGTCTCTTAATTTAATGCATTGAGGGATGCTTCATGCTGTAGGGGAGGCTTTTCATGAAGTGTCAGTTTACATTCAGCCGAGGGAAGAAGGATTAGCATCTCCTTTCCAGTAATGTGGAGACCACCATCTCACTCATCTGCAGGCATGTGGAAACAGTAGGGGAAATTAAACTCACAAACAGCTCACACTGTTTCATGTGTGCAAGTCAGAGATTATAATAACCCAAGCAAGCACTGGCTCCAACACTTTGGCTGCAGTGTGTCTCAGATCAGCACCGACTGATAGTTACAGGTATTCAAACATCCAAAAGGGACCAGTGGCTGAGGAAATAGGTCTTTAGCCCTTGCAAAATCTTTCAGCAATATATGCCAAGGCCAGTGGGATAAGGTTCAATAAGACTAAGTGCCGTGTCCTACAGATGGGTTACAACAACCCCATGCGACGCTGCAGGATGGGGGCAGAGTGGCTGGAGAGCTGCCTGTCAGAAAAGGACCTGGGGGTGTTCATCAACTGTTGGCTGAACATGAGTGAGCAGTGTGCCCAGGTGGCCAAGAAGGCCAATAGCATCAGGAACAGCGTGGTGAGTAGGATTCAGGAGATGATCATCCCCTTGTACTTGGTCCTGATGAGACCCCACCTTAAGTACTGTGTCCAGTTTTGGACCCCCTACAACAAAAAAGACATTGAGGTGCTGGAGCAAGTCCAGAGAAGGGCAACAAAACTAGTGAGGGGTCTGGAGAGTAAGTCTTATGAGGAAAAACTGAGGGAGCTGGGGTTGTTCAGTCTAGAGGAAAGGAGGCTGAGGGGAGACCTTATCACTCTACAACTACCTGAGAGGAGGTTGGTCACTTCTACCAAGTCACAGGCAATAGGACAAAAGGAGATGGCCTCAATTGTGCCAGGGAAGGTTCAGACTGGATATTAAGAAAAAATTTTAACTGAAAGAGTTATTAAGCATTGGAACAGGCTGCCCAGGGAAGTGGTTGAGGCACCATCCCTGGAGGTATTCAAAAGACGGGTTGACATAGTGCTTAGTGACATGGTTTAGTGATGTGTTTTTTGGTTTTGACAGTTAGGTTGATGGTTGAGCTAGATGATCAGCTGGAGAACTGGGCTCAAGTAAATCACATGAAGTTCAACGGGAGCAAGTGCAGGGTTATGCACCTGGTCCAGAACAATCCTCGCCATCAGTACAGACTGGGCAA
>BJBW01001864.1:0-19276 GCA_004320125.1 Scolopax mira
TTCCCCTATGGTCCATCCCAGTCTTAGCAGGCAGAATTGAAACCCTTGAAAAGAAAATATTCTGCCAGTGACAGGTTTGGGGGAAGGTGATGAAGATAGCACTTCTCTGTCACAGATGCCAGAATAAGATTAGGAAGGCGAGACCAAGCATAAATCAAAATAAGAAGCACCATCCCATAGCACTTCTGAAGGAGACCTTCAACTGAACACTGGCCATATCCAGGAAGAATGAAAGGGGCTATCGAAAAAATAACAGCAAAAGGGTCAAAAGGCATAGGACTTTTACCACTTATCATGCAAATCATGCATGCTCACTCCAGGATGAGTGGGTTCTTGCTGCCTAAAAATCTGTGCCGTGCTGCTTGTACCTGTATGATTCATTTCCACCATCTGTATTTGTGCCAAAATATAGATACATACCCATGCAGGTGCATCCCTAGATAGAGAGACCAACAGACACAGACAGGTGGGGAGGCCTTCTTTTTCCATTCTGCCTTCTGGAGACCTTGGCATATTTCCCCCTTCATTTATTTGCTACTTTATTGACTATACAACTGAAAAAATGGCACAAAAATAAGAAAACCACCGACAACACAGAAGAGCAAAGGAGAATCAATGAAATCAGACAGAAGAAACAAAATTAATGTTTTGTTTGCCCCTTCAGCCAGTAATTCTCATTGCTTCTAATCAAAGTGCTGAGGGAACTATAGTCCTGCCTCTTCCATCTCCTCACAGAACAGACTATCTCACCTTCACTTTTGAAAGCAATTTTTTGGGTCTTAAAGATGATAAGTGCTATAGAAAACATAAGGGGAAACAAATAGTGAAGTTATTTTGCTCAGCTTCCTCCATGTTTTTCATTCAGTGATAAAACTGAAGCATGGGACAGTTGTGTGTTCTGGTCTCTATGGAGCTGGGATCCAAATGCAGAAGTTTGTCTTGAAAAAGGTGAGGAAAACATCACAAAAAGAATCCTTTCTTTAAATTTTTAAATAAATTCCCCAACAGCTTTACCCACGGTGTTTTCCAGTATTTACCTTGTCCTATTGACATTGACGCAGAAAGCTAAAACTTCAAGCACTGAGTACTAAGGGCTATAAATCCCTAGATCTAGTCCAATTCCATCTGCCTCTGAACAGTTCAGAGAAACTCTGAGTTTGATCCAAATTGTCCCTACCTTACATTCCCTGACTCTCTTCTTCTTGTCATGTTTTATATACTTATTGACTTTTACAGAGCTTCCCGAGTAATTCTTCAAGGAAGATTGACTGATTTAAGGGGTTAGTCATCCCGCAGGTTAGTAAACATGACAGCTGGTTGAGGATTAACAGGAAATCATGAATAAAATCATTGGGATTGATAAGGGATTCTCAAGCAATTAAAGTTTTTTTGCTGAAAGTCAAATAGAAAAAAAAGAAACAGAGTGAAGGTCAAAGGAGAAGGATGACCTTCTACATGCTGACAACCGCTGAGCCCCAAAATAAAAGATGTGCTTGGCAGAGTTACTGTGAGATGGTTAACAACAAGGGGATAAAGTGCTAGGGAGAGCTGCAGGCCAAGGCGTAGGAAACTGGGCAGAGCTGTGTAGGACTGGAATAGCTGTAGGACTAGCAGGTCAGTGCGGAGGCATGTCAACAGGATGGTGTGAAGGTGCAGAACAGGATTAAAATGAGTTGGCAAACTGGTCTGGGGTTACTGTTTGTTGCCTGCCAATGGTAGAGAAAATTGCAGGACAAGACCAGATAGCAGAACTAATCTCCAATCCCTTCTCCAGCTAAGAGTTTGCTAATATATTACAGAGAGCAGACTCAGATGACTTCCCCCTTCCAATATCTCCATCTACTTCATCACTGGGATTGAGCTTTGCTTCCTACTAGCTGCTTCTTGATTACTCTCTCCATGGCTCCCTTTGTCACTGATTTTCTTCATGCAGCATCTTGCTCCTTTCCGTTCTCTCTCTTAACCTCTAGCTGCTTCTCCTGTCCTGTAAATCCCCACTGATGACTTTAACATTCCAGGTGTGAGAGGCTCTGCCACTTTGTTTAATGAACTGGAAATGAATTGGAGCCTACTAGCTCCAGAGAACCCATACCAAGAGCCATCTGTTGTAGGCTGCAAATGCCAATTGGTATTCAGGGAGCTGAGCTCCAGCCTTATGTATGCTACCTGGCCCCTTGGTTGATTACTGAGGTCCTGACAGCTTCTAATGTGTGTCACAGTAAGGAATGTCAGGACTAGTCAGGAAAATATGTTTAGGCAGGGTTGGTTTGAAGGGAGGGAGCCTAGAGTCTAGTATGCTTTCATGTTTGTCCTGTGGGGCAGGGCATACAGCCCAGTGAGTGAAGCGCTGTGTTTTACAATACTCAGCAGAATTTGTATTTTATGACAAGTTTTATAATCTTCTCTTTTTCATCTGGTATCCTGGAGCTACATGATTAAGGAAATGTTGCAGCTTTCCTCTTATATTTTTATAAAACTTATTTTAAAAAAAAATATTTGCTTGTCTGTACAGTAATGCCTTTAAACATAACTTCTGTATTTGTTGATCTCAGCAAGGTGTTCTCTCAAGACTGAAATACAGCACTATGTGAAGATTATATGTCCTGCTGTTGATTAATCTTATTGTTCTTTAGCTTTATTCATTCCTCAGGAGCTTCTTTAGTTTCATCTCATATGCTGCTGCAAGTGCAATTAAGTTTATTAGCATTTGAAAAGAGATATGGCCTTTGCCCTTTCCCCACCCATAGTTTGGTTCATCTGAAGGCTTCTGGAGCAGCCATTTCCACCTAGACAGGAGAGAGACCACACTTTTTTTTTTTCATGTACAATTGCAAGAGCCTAGCTCATGCGTAGCAAATAAGAACACCCTTCACTGTGTGGGAAAAAAAGATAAATTGCGACCATTAAGCAAGAATGAGCAGGAGTTAAAGTCTAAGCTTGAGCATTGAGTAACCATGTGGTTGTGAAACAGCATGACTAGTTGAAAGAGTTTAATTCTTCCTTTTTTTCTCTGTTTTCAGAATCTAACAGCCGATGGGCTGTGAATGGAGGCTATCTGGGTGGATTGCTGAGACTCTATCAAGACTGGCATCACAATGACGTCTCCAACAACTACATCTATATTCGTAGGGGTCTTCTGCTCTGCCTAAAGCATGTCACCAACATCCAGCTGGGCAGGGAGACTTTCCTTTGTTCCCAGGGTATGGAGATTCTCTTCACAAGTATACAGGTAAACGGTGCTTTTGTGCTTAAGTGAGATGGATTGTTTGTTAGCGCTGGGTTATACCTCGCAGGGAAGGAAATCCCATGGTTTTATCCTGAATTTATATAACATACAAATGAAACTATGATAATGTTAAAATGCAAAGTATTGAGTTTTTCACACTTAGTATTTCTCAAAGCTGAAATTTATCAGTTTAAAACTAATTTTAATTTTTACTGATCCTCATGGGAATTATTGTCCAGGTTTTTTAATGCTTTTTTTTTTTCTCCTCACACCTCAATTCCTAAAGAACAATGCAGTGTCTCCACAGAAGCATTGCTTAGTTGTTTCAAGTTCTGCCAGGTATCCAGATAGATAATTCCACCCAATCAGTCTTTTCCACAAAAAAATAAGTGTTGATTTAGCTAGGTCTTTATGAATGAGAAACATCCATTAGCTGTTCTTGAGGAGGCCCAACATTAATCATGTGACACAGCAATGTGGGTCCCTCAAGATGACTTGGTCCTGAAGATAGGATCCCTGTAAGGTATAGAAAGGACAAGTACAGGACAGTACCAATTTCCTCCGAGTCTCTCACCAACATTCTTCCATAGCCTTTTTTGGAAAAGTCACTTATGGAAAAACCTTCAGTTCTGGACCCATGTGATTCCACAAGGAATGTTTCCATTGTCATTCTCACTACCCAGTGCCATAGCTCCTCTTAGCACCGTCACAGACAGAATGAAAAATCTGTTCCCTTCTCCTTGAGAAAATCCATTGCCTTATGATCCAGTGTATTTGCTTCTTCACCTTTCCCATGGCTATTATGAACAGTTTTACTGTGACTGAAGGATATTTTTACTAGTTGTACATGGTAAATTGGGAAAGTTTTTTCACTTCATCTTTCTTATGAGGAATTGACTGTTTTTTCAAGAGAGATGAGGTGGCCAGGACCAGCAGATCTTTCAAAGGAGTATGACCTCTCTTAATGAGAAGTCCCTGGTCTACAGAAACTTGGATAGGGTGGATGGCAACAGCTGCTTGAGGGTAGACGTCAGCTTGTTCCCTCTCAAGAGCCTCCTATGGCCTGTGTAGCTTTCTGAGCTAACATCTCCTGATAGCTCAGCCTGGAAGCAACCCCATGGAAAGTGCAAACATAGGGTCACCTTGGGTGAACAAACAGGAAATGACACACTAAGACTGCAGTGAACACTGATAACTCTAATCCTTCCAGAGGTTAGAAGTGGAGCGGAAATGACAGCTTCAGGGGCCTCCAGTTTGCTTTGTTTTTCCTACTGTGGGAGATCTTGGAAATTATGAAGGTTAATAGATTCAAAGGTTGATGTTCCCTCACTTCATTTTTGGGATATTGTCAGTCTTACAGTGTATCTCTGAGACATAAGGAGGAGTCTGGCAGCCCCAGGAGGTCTCACTCATGTTCTTCCCCACCGTGACAAGAGGTAGAGGCTGCTGCTACTAAAATCTTCATAATCTTCATGGCATATAGAAAAGGGGAAATCTGTTCTCCTGAGAGCAGCTGCAGTCTGTAGTAAGAGAGGAAGACAGGGCAAAATAAACAGCTCCTGCTTGGGAGAGCAACATCTCTTTGCGTATAGACAATATTTCAGTGCCTTTAGGAATTTTCTTGCTGTGTTGATTAGCCTTGACCAAACTGTGAGCAGCTAATGAGATTTTTAAAGGTGTTATAAGCTGGCCACTGAAAGTTCTGCTGAAACTTTTTTAATGTTTTCAAATCTATTGAAATGGAAAGTTTTGCCAAGATGAGTTTGTTTTAACAACCTCCAGTGAAACTCTATTTACAAGGCTGGTTTTCAATTGAAACCTCTCCAGCTGCTTATTGTATGGGCTGATGGACAGCTGAAATACCTGAGCTTTTAATAGCCCTTAAGCCTATGTCTTTACAGGAAGAGCCAACAGTTCAAAGACTGTCTCCTTACATAGATTAGAAGTGACTGCTACTTTATTTGAGGAGAATTTAGATATGTTTTGAGTTCCATTTCTACCTGCAATGAAAAATAATTTTAGATAATGAAATCACTCATGAAAAGGCAGCACTTTCTGCTCCCATTCCTTTTTCCAAGCTCTGCTTAGACTTTCATGGTTGTTAAATGTTATATTCACACCAGCCACTGGCTGGCTTTGTGTGCAGTGACAGAGAGCTGCCTACTCTGAGACAAGAAAACAGATCTGTATCCAGTTTAAGAGAGACTGGTGCATGAAACATTATTTTGCTATTTTACCACGTATCCATCTAATTTTTAAGGCTCGTCTGGTTTCTCTTCAGCCTTTCTGAACTAGTGTCTGCTGTAGGATAATATTATTCAATATTATTATCCAATAATATTATCCAATATTATTCTATACTTCATTCAGTGTTTCCCAGTAGTAGCATCCATTAGCATCATTACCTTTTGCCTTACCATCATATTGAAACCTCCTTTTTTTGCATACATCACATATATCTGGTAATATCTAGGCTATTCCAGATTCAGTAGAGAAAAGATCAAGTGTGGAGGCTAAAGCAGATCCCCTGAATTCAGTTTAGATTTATGTGGGTTTTCTGAGCTAAAGATTCAGTCTCTTTCCTCATTCATAATATCCCACTGCAAAATAAGTGGGATAGTTTACAAACATACAAAGCAGTTGTCTATTTCTCAATTGTCAGTAAAAAAGGCTTTTCTAATAGAATGACAGCACACTTTTCATTCATCTGTAGATTGTGTTATCCTGGAATCAGAGAGCACTTTAGGAACAGTAATGAAAACAGTCCCTCAATTTCCCTGTAAGGTATCAGGAGGTTTGTTTGCACTTTTAAGCTCATTTGCTGTAAAGAAAAATATGACTTTGAAACAGCATCATTGATTAACTTGATGTGTGGAAGCTTATTGTCTGGATGAACATGTGTTGTTCTTGACTATCTTGATTTACTTGGCAGTGAATTAAGACGGCTGGCCCAAGGCAGTCCTGTGTTCACTGTTGTAGTAAAACCAGAATGGATTTAGTAAACTATAGTAAGTTACTCAAGAAAGTTGTTCTGCTCCCACATGTAGGCAAATTTACTTTATCTTTCCTTTGATAACAAGCAAACAAGGCAACCAAACACCACATGAACGAACAAATAAATTGAAACACTGGAAATAGAAACCAGTTCTCCTTGGTGTTTGCTCTAACCACAATAAAGCTTTCCTTGGAGATGCTTTCAAAATTTTCTTCTCTCTCTCTCCCTTCTTCCTAACATCCAGAGATCTAGAAATACATATTAAGTATTCTTGTAGTGAGTCTTGTAAGCATGTCAGCTTTAGATGATTTTTCTAGCCTCCCTACAGGAATCCTGGTTAATCCCACTGAATCTTATAATGCCATTCTATCGGACATGTGAAAACAGAATAAAATCCAGTACAGCCAACAAAAAAAATAATACCTAATACAGCCATTTTTCTGTTCCTGATTATAATAAATACTTTAGTCATCATATTTATTGGGTTTTGTCCAGCCCAAATGCTGACTATGGGCTGTCAGACAATAGCACAAAATATCTATTCTGTCCCCTGGGCTGTTCCATTTTATCTGTGCTGAAGGGATGCCAAAATATTAAAAGGAATTAGAAAGTATTGTAATATTCCTCTTTTGCCTTATAGAACATTTGTGTTGCTTATTTGACTTACATTCCTGTTATGATGAGCTAAGTCTTTGTCCCAGACCAGTAAAGGTAGCATGCTGATGAGCACAGTGGAATTTAGGTAGGATACGACATTGATTAGTCAGTTACTCTGCTGGAAGCTGTTGTACAGATGCACTGGGCTTGGGGAAATTCAATGGCTTGGTTTCCCGAGCATTCCACCTATTGGTTTCAAACAACTTCACCTTTGTGCAGCAGCTGTAATTTCCTGTAATATCCAAACTCTGTTATATTGAAAACATACACTTATTATGATCCCCCAGAAGGTCTTTCCTTTTAGTTCTGGGAGAAAGGGAGTGGTTCTCTTTGCAGCTAAAGAACGAAGAATTCACTTGCACGGCATGGTAATGAAGCACCAAAGTATTCTGTCTTCAAAGTAGATCTGGGCTTTCATAGGTCCTTACGCCTCTGCTTCCTACTCTAGATTATAAGAGGAGAAAATATGCAATACTGCAGGAATTAAATATTTTATGACATAGTGATCTTTCAGACTAACTATTGGGCCTCATGTGCTACCATATAGAACAAAGTACAGTGGAAATGCTCTCATTGAATATAGATTGTATACACAGAGTACAGTGAAATAATGGTGTGCTAGCAACCTGTGTTTGTGTTGGCATGATAGCTCTGGGTGTGGTTGTGGTGAAGATGCACAAGCATGGGTTTTGGCATGAATTAGCATCTTTTCAGTGCTACTGTTACCTGTTACTGTGATATTTCAGCTTATGCTATTATTATGCCTTACTTCAATATACCCCACCTATAATGTTTTAGAGCAGAGTGTCTTCTAAATGACCTGCACCAATGGAAGTCCTCTGAGGTCCATGCTAGCCTATATTTCTGTAAGAAATTGTCTGCAAGAACTTGAGGTCTTGCTGTTCCAGGCATATTTCTTTTATGGTAAAAAGGAGGTGTGTTTTGGGGGATGGAACCGAAAACGAGGAGGGAGCAGGGAAAAAAGCCATAAATATAAGAATGTCATATTCCAATCAGAAGAATCCCCCTTCTCTGGGGAATTGTGTGTAATAGGAGGATAATTGTAAGAGACAATTCTTAACGTTGTTTTCCCTTCATTCCTAGGACTGTTTACTTTGCAAAAATCTGGATCCTATCATAACCACTGCAACTCAGATTCTGAGAAAGTGCTACCCCAAGGAACCTCTGCCTGTGGCGACAGTAAGAAGTTCATATTCCTTCCCACTTCCTGGGAACACCAAGGCTGAACCTCCATGTGAGGAGTGTGAAGGTAAGTAAATGGCTGAAGAATGAATTCAGGGGGAGGAAAAGGAGCCTAATGCAAAAACGAAATGTAGGATCTGGGGAAGGGAGTCTTGGCAGCCAGAGAGAGACAGTTGTGCCTGTGCACAACTGTTTGTGGGAGGATCACTGCCCTGTAGCTTTTTCAGTACAGAATTGCAGGAAGTATTATCCTTTTTCCTTTCTAAAATAAAAGCATAAAGCAGTCACATTGCATGAGTAAAAGGTGTGAGCACTTGCTTGAAAGCAGAACTTAAGCATAGGCAGGACAGCCAGTCTACAGAAGAAGAGAAATGGTAGACTCCATGATACACATGAGCACTTTCTCTGTTGTTTTCAGTTTCATATGGAAAATGTTCAAATACTATGATGATAGCAGTAAAACCCCCTAATCTAGATAATATAGATTAAGAGCATCCTGTAATATCATTGCAGCCAAGCAGAAAATCGCTGTATTGCTTTGTAATACGAGTTGGATCCATATCATGGATTTGTGCATGGTTTTAAAAGGCAGTGTTCAAGTCCAAGAGAACAGAGCTTTAAAAAGTGGGAGGTTTAGTGCCAAATTCATTTATACTAGATTAACAAATAGTATCTGCTTTAATCAGGGTTGTGGTGGGTTGTAGTTTGAAGTCATGTGGCACACACAGGAGAGATTGCACATATTTCTGTGGAGGGTCTGAGAGAAATATTAGGTTGAAAGCCTCTGCCTCTACCTCTTTACTACTTCTGCAGGTGGCTACGAGAGTGATGGAGAGGAAGAAGCTGAAAATAATGAGAATTTGGAGAATAAGGAGGAGGTAGGTATATGAGCCATGGTTTCCTTAATCATTCGTATACTGGAAAACTAAGCTCTTCATTGTCTGTTTTGACATCCTGATAAGCTAAGAAGAGCATGTAGATATGCATGTGGTCTCTCATAAATACATGACATGAATAATATAATAATAGAAGGATAGTTAAAAGAAAATGAGAAAGCACTGACTTTCACTGAAGAGAGACCCTTATGTTTATCTTAATTGCCCTACTTGTCACCCAAGATGGTGAGGATTTGGTGACTTCTCTGTTCCTGCAGAGAGGCTGACTAGTGATTATTAGCATCACATGCACAATCAGGGGTAAATGATGGATCTTTGACTCTTCTAGGGATATAGGCCAGAAATGCCACTTAGTAGGGAAAAATGAACTGTCACCTAGGAAAGATTAACCCTCTTCTCCTTCCTGTATTGGAGCATATTTGGGCTGTGGACCTACCCTAAGGAAAAGGTTAGTTCTTTTAAGCCACAGCTGGGCCACTTGAACCTGGGTTCCTTCTTTATTTGCTGCTGTGCAAAGACAAATAATATAATGAATTAGTCAAGACTTCTGACTTTATCCTTTGCACTCTGCCTGGCATGGCCTAACTGGCAAAAAACCTAACAGCTGAGGATGAGAGTGCAAAATTTTTTGTTGTGAAATTACATACAAACACATATGCAAATGTGAAGTAGTGAATGCTGCTAATAAGTCTTATCCACATAAAGTGGTTTGGGAAGGCAAATTAAAGAAATGAAGTTGCAAATACGGTCTAATTAGATATGATTGAGAATTCTATGGATGGGCGTTTTCATTGCTTGCTAGGTCTTTTACTCCTCAAGTATTAAACTTATGTCACCCAAAGCAAAAAGGAAGTTAAAAAAACCCAAACACATTACTTCAGTGTCCTAACTTGCCCTGTTTGGCTGTTTTTATCTGAATATTGGAACTCTTCAAGATGCTTATTATGAATAAGGTTCATAGTGAATTTATCTCCCTCTTTTAATTAGTTATTACTTCAGAAACAGATCCTATATGCCTCTGAACTATTTTATTATTCATAAAGATTTACCATGTAGGTGTGATCAGAGTTTTTTGCCCAAGAGCTTACTCTGAGTATGAGTTTAAAGTACTGTTTGTCTGGTCTGCTGGTCACATATCACCCGTGACAAATCTTTCTAAAGTGAACAAGCAGGGAATGGATAATGAACTTTCACTTTACCTTTTTTGTATGAGATATCACTTGCAAAATGTTTCCTGGTATTGATGTAATTTATAAACGTTTTCACAGGTACATAATGTGTACCTGGGCATATAGTAACACCTACCAAACTGAAACTTGGCTCTCTGCATCAATCAGTAACTGTTCAGGCAGTTTTATGAAAATCAAAATCATCACATCAACCATCTATCCTTCCCAACTCAAATCTTCAAGTTTGAAACTGCTTATGCATCATCAAGCTGTTACTGGCAAATCCTTTTAAACTGATCTCAAATATTCTCTGCAGCTCTTCATTGCCTTTTCAACTGGGCCCAAACAGCAGTTCAAACTCTGCTTTGCAATACAGGCTCAGGATTTGAAATGCCATGGCTGCTTTTGCGTTCTGGCAATTTTTAATTTCTTTTGATAACAGCTTTGGAAATTTGTCTCTTTATCCATAGCAAATTGCGATTTTGCTGGCATTTGGTGGGGCATACTTACTACTGATATGTTGAATTATTTAAATAATGCTGTAGTGTAATGGCCAATCACCAATGCCAGGTCTCCATCCTTCCCTCTTGCCCCATCTGTTCCTAGTTTCTTCTGCAATGACTGAATGCTTGACACAGTTTGGTTTTGGTTCTTGTATCTGATATGGAGGAGGCTGAGCCATCAATGCACAGTTGTCCTTGACTGTGAAAGTTTCAAATACAGTTCTTATCCCTGAATTGTTGATAGTAGAGACCTAAAAAGCTTTTTCCTCCAACTTCTCCAAGAAATTTGGAGACTATAGAAGATGGATTGAGCAAGAGTTTCACAGATTTTTATAAGTAGCATTCAAAGATAAAAATAAAATATAAGCAATTGGTGCCTGCAAGTTCAATGATACAGATGTGGGCCTTTCTGTTGGATTGGTAGGCACTCAGAAATCGCATGGTTGTCTAAATCAAAGACAGAAGTGTCAAGCTTTCTAATTTTGCTGATAGCCTATAAAGACAATTTTGCCTTCAATATACTTAGAGAAGTTTCTTGCTAAATATACATTTGTTTGATTGTTGTTTCTTTGAATAAGAACATTACTGATTGTATCTTGAGGATCTGTGCTTACTGGTTTACACAACATAAACAAGGAAAATAGTTTATATGCTCATAAATAACTAATAGGTGTTGGTGTTCCTTATTTTGAAACCTGCCAAGATGAGTGCTTATAATAAAGCTAAAATTTCAGTCTTAATGCTTTTTTGAAACTATCTTTTCATGGTATCGCTACTTAGGGACTCAAATACCAAAACATCAAATTCTCCTTTTTCATGATATAGTCTTTCCTGTTGTGCCTCTGTTTTCCATAAAATGAGTTTAACAGGCTTCATGAGTATGGAAAGAACAGTTATGTGACTTATTAAAGGAGTATGATATCATTGGAAATCAAAGGTATTATCCAGAATATTACTTTAACAGTCATCTTGGGGGGCATGTTTAATATACATGCTATTCTAATTCTGTTTTTGTAGGATTATGACTTGGAGACAGATGTGAACAAGTTGAGGTCAAGGGCAGTGCTTGACCGGCCAGAGAAAGAGCTTGGACAATATGAAGCAATGTGTCCAGAACTCTCCCAAAATTTTCAGGTATTACCACGGTATGGTTTCCTTTATTTGTGAACATTCAAGAGTTTAATATGTACTTGAAAGAATACAAAGAAGAGATAACTCGACAAGGTTATAGCAAAAGGAAATGTAAATGTCTTATAGGACTAGAAAATCAAAAATTAAGACTTTTTGGTGTGGTGTATTGGTGTGAATCAAGAGTGACTGAGAGTGATGTTGTTTTGTGCACATTTGGCTGTATGGATTAACTAGGCACTGTTGAATCAATTGCCACATTAAAAATCTGTCCAATAATAATTTGTATCTTTGCTGGAAATTTCAACAGCAACATCAAGATCAGAATGGGAAGTGGAAAATAAATACTGTCAACTAGTTTTTTGAAGGAAGTGACAGAAGATTGCACTGCTGCCAAGTGAAATACACTGTGTTCAAATCATTGTTCTGTTGTAGTTTGGGACAAAAAATGAAGAGAAGTCATTGCAGTCATTAAAAGCCTTAGAATTTAGGAGAGCTGAAAGCTGTCATTCTAATATGCATCTGGAAAGGACCACTGACTTAATGTATCTCCTGTAGACACAATGCTGTGACACTAATTATGGCCATAAGTAGCCAAATAGGATTAATTTATACACTTGCATGAAGGCAGGGGTGGACAGATTGGCCTCCTCTACCCTGCTGGAACATTTATATTCTAAAAAACATGCTTTGTGATTTTTCTTTCCTGATTTGTTAGAACAATCATCTTTGGTTGTAGATGACTCACCCAGATGACTCAGTCTGATCCTTTTAGTTTCTAAGGGCTACTGTTGAAACAGCTTTGTGTATAAAGAAATTCTGTCAGGTGGTCCATGGGACTGATTTTACTCTGGCTGTCTTATTGGATGAGTTTTGGGAGATTTGTAAATATTTTTCTCTTTCTTCCTTGAAAGTTTTTCTCTGGAAGGAGGCACAATCTGTCTTCAGTTTCTTTTAATTTCTTCTGCTTTTTAAATTTAAAGGAGCTTGAATCAGAATCTGAGGAAGAGAAGAGCTTGGAGGACAGGACTGAGAGTCTTCCCTCTACTCCCTCTCATTTCATTCCAAGTACTACTTCTGTGAAACACCCAAACTGCAGATGGAGAAACCAAAGTGTCACAAAGATGGGACCAGATCCAGGAGAAACGGGTTTTGAAGTCCCACAGCAGAGCTGGACAAAGAAGGAAAAATACAAATGGGATCTGACTGATGAAAAGAGAGACACTGTAGAAGCATCCCAAGATGCAGGCTCCTGCAAAGGGGAGAATCCAGCCAGGAATCACACAGTTACTTTATGTTCCCTCCTAAAAGAGGCTGCTTGGTACAAAAAAATGTTTTGCCCTGAATGTGAGGCCTCAATCCATCCTAGTCCTGGAGGGAGGCTGGAGAGCTCAGACACAGTGACAAATCTTCTGGAGAAACACCAAGGGGATATCCCGTTCCACAGCCCTCGCTTCTACATAGCTAGGGCCAAATGTGTGAAGTCCATACCAGACTACAAAGACGTGGCATTCCCTGATTTCTGGGGTCACCAGCCACCTCCTTACAGCAAGCCCATGTTGGAGCGCAAGTATGGGATTCAAAGGTGATTGTGCTTTAATATAATTGCCACAGCTAGAGCCCTCAGACTCAAAAATGGTTTATGTAGGTTCTGATTCTCTCATATCTGAATGTTTTGGGAAGTTATAGAATGAATTTTGGGCTATTCAGTGATTTGCTGTGAGAAGATAGGCCAAACAACAGGATGGTTTTATTTGGATTTTCCTCCTGAGGAAAAGAAAATGGTACCCAACTGGATTATGAACAGGATTAAGAATCAGCATATTGGGATATATTTCTGTCTTTAGTCTTCCTCTTAATCCAGCGCCTTTAGTGTGTTCAATGATGGTCCCATCTGGCTTTGTAAGGAAATATCCATTCTGTCCTCTTGGATCTGTGTGTCTGTGTCAGACTGGTCTTGGGAATCTCCCTGTCTACCCTTCTGTTGCTGTGTCCTCTCTTGCTCTCTGCCTGCTCCATGGGGTCCTCCAGAAGCTTGTCCTCCCCTAGCACATGCACCTGCTTCTGGGAAGTCCCTCATGAGCTAGAGAGCATCAATGGGCACAAGGTAAGTAAGCTGCTTTCCCTTCCTTCTGCCCATCCTACAAGAAGACAGCATATATGGCATGCAACATGCAGAAAGAAAGAAGAGCAGATCTCCCCTGTGTCACACTTCTAGAGGCTACTGTTTTTTTTTTCCCTGTTGTTTCAGGTCTTCAGATGAGGGAAAAGCTGTATTTTGAAGCTGTGCTGGGAGAGGAAGCTCTTCTTATGACTACCTTTTTGTCTATTCCACATGTGGCTGTGTGCAATGACTCTGTCTTTCCTTTTAGTGGCATAGGGAATTATTAGTAGATATCAAAGAGGCTGGATTCTGGGCTAAGCTTTAACGTTGGTCAACTCTAATCAAATGGTGTTTGTGAAGGCTGGTAATTTCTGTCCTCTAGAGGAATAAGTATTGTTTCTACAGCAAATATAAAAGCTAAAAATCTTATTTAGAGGTAAAATCACTCTACCATTTTCTCCTTGCACTGTTGCTCTAAAAGATTTTCTTTTATGACTGTAATAACATGTGTAACCATACAGCTAAAACGGGAATAATCATATCAGGCTTCAGGGCATAACATGATTGCTGCAAAGGTCAGGGAGAAAATCTGGTGTTCCACATTTGATCACCTTTAGAGATCAGAGAACTTCAGTTTAATAATGAGTAGAAATTAGCTTGATTTAGAGTTAACATTCACTACGCGACAGACTAGTAGGTTTATGGCAGCTATTACCTCATGGGGCAAGGCTGGCCATTTGGGAGATTGACTGGGAAGAACTGGGGATAAATAAAGATTGACAGAGCACTGCAGAGAATAAAAAATTTACAGAATCAGTCATTTAACCCTAAAGGCATCTTGTTGTAACAGAATGGAGCAGGAACTTTCCTCTGGTAAAAGAAAGTAATAAAATAAATATACAAATGAAATTCACCTGGATATAGACATAGAAGTCCTCTTTTTTTTTTTTTTTTTTTTTTTTTTCCAGTCCTTCAAAAGAGTTTCTTAAGCCTCTTCATACTTCCTCTGCAAGATTACCCTATACCAAGATTTCTCACAGTGTTGTTACAATTTGCCTTTTTTTTTCTTTTTTTTTTCCTTTTCCCTAGGAACAAAGTCCTAGATGATGTTCGCCGCTTAATCCAGCCAGGTGATGTGATAGGCAGAACAGTTTTTGATTTAGACGAGCCCAGGTAGGTAACATAAATTGAGTACTGTGGCCAGGGGCACTGTCAGTGCTGGGTGAGGTAGTGAGCTCAGTTTACTTGCTCAGTGATTTGGAAGAGAAGCACTGAGTCTGATGCAGAGAATTGCACCTATGAATCCAGGTGCAGTCTCTGCACCCTGGAGAGGCATTTGCCACTGGGACTGCACTTGAGTGCCTGTATGGTCACCACCATGGATTCATGGGCCATGGATGTACTCTGAAAGGTGTGGTACCTACAAAAGGTTTCCAAAAACAAACATCCAGCTGAGTGAATTTTTTTAAGAGTTCAACTATGGCCAGAAGTTGTGGTCCTTGAGAAGATGTAGTATAAGCCAGTTGAGAGGCATGAAGAAAATGCTTTTAGAGGCATGTTCTTTAGAGGGAAAAAAGATGAATGACAGTTTAAGATAGGAAAGTTATGAATTTGTTCAAGATAAATTTAAGGGTTTATAATCTTAAGGAGAATGAAACTATATAAATGAAGGAAGAGTAAATATATTGTAATTGTATAGAGCTGCTTCATGCAATTAATGAGATAATGGGAATAACTCAATGGGGAAAGTAAATACGAACTGGGACAAAGATAATGACATTTAGAAAGACTAAACATGAGTAGAGAAGGATGCTGCATTGAATAGGAAGATTATGGATTTACTCATCTCTTGCTACTTCTCAGGGTCTTGCTTATAAAAAAAAAATAAATATAAAAGCCTGTATTAGTGTACAAAACGTGCCAGGGAAAACTTGTCTTTGTAGCAACCTGGTACAGGTATCCTTGTTTTGATTTATTGCAGTCACTCAAGCCCAGATGCTCCAGGCTGTCTGACATTCTTCTCCAAGTTTGAATCAGGAAACCTTCGCAAAGCCATCCAAGTGCGTGAGTAAGTATTCCTGTGGCAGCTGTGGCCCAACCAGCTCTTCTGCTGTGACCACAGCATGAAATGGTGGAGTTCTCCGGGGCTTGGAAAGGGTTGGCCGGGGAAACAGTTTTTCTGACACAGAGGTTGATGTAACAACACCTACTTGTCATGAAAGTAATAGGAGTGAGAAAACAGAACTTAATGTTTTGATGTTTTGACGTGACTGACATAGTGTGAGTACTTAATGGTGTGTTTGGGCCCTGTTAGTTTGATGGTGGTGTTTGACTCTCAGAGGATATTAATAAATTTGATGGTATAGCCTGCTCTCCTCAGCAGGTTCAGTGGCAGACTGGTGGGGTGTTCATGACCAACATTTTTTTTTGGTCTTCCTTAACAGATTTGAGTATGACTTAATTATGAATGCAGATGTCAACAGCAACCAGCACCACCAGTGGTTCTACTTTGAAGTCCGTGATATGAAATTAGCAGTTCCCTATCGCTTCAACATTATCAACTGTGAGAAGCTGAATAGCCAATTTAATTATGGTATGAGTCCTTGGGGAATTGGGAGAGTCCTCTCTTTACAGGAATATCCGTTTAATGTTGTAAAGATTTCTAACTTTTCATGTCTGTAAGGGAAATTGTAACTTTATTCTTATCTGCACTGAAATCCACGGACAGAGTTACTTTAGATTTGTCAAAGGAGGACTGAGGAGTAAGCTGAATATTGAGACCTGGGAGAGGATTATGGGATATATAAGTGTCATAATTCTGTTTTTAGAGACCAGAATAGAGGAAGAATAGCACTGGGGTTGGGAGAGGTGAAATTGAATGAGCAGCATAGAAAATGCTTCTAAGATTTAAATAAATACAGATAATCCTCAAACAAATATTCATGATTCTTTGATCTTATCCAGAAAGACATCTCTGCCTTTAGACCCGCTGAGGCTTCTGCTGATATCAAATGATAAGAAAATTTCTGTTCCTAGTTGTCTTTGAGCTCCTGTCATAGCCTGTGGTTCAGGAGGAAGATGGCATTGCTTAGAAATAGGCAGAGCAAATCCCAGCTTTTAATGTCCATTTTAGAAGAAAAATTATTTCTTTTGCATGGAGATTCTTAGAATTCTTAGCTGAGATAGGATGGGGTTTTTTTTATTTGTTTCCATGGAGCGGTGTTAGTTTACACCAGCTCAAGATCTAACTCATAATGTTTAATAAGCCCCTAATATCAAACTCTGCATTCCTCTGAAACCCCGTGGATACACAACCAGGAGAACTCTCTCAGGATCAATGTGCTTAAACCAAATAGCACTAGGAACTGGAATGACTTGTGACTTGTATTTGTGAAACTGGCTGGCTGAGTGGCATAATGATTTATAAGGCATTTGCTCTTTAACCCTAGGGGCTGGAGTTCAACTATTCATATAGATCCCGAATGACAATTTATTTTTTTTCTGTCATCTTATTCTGCTTCCCTGAATTACCAAACAGTTCGATGTTGGTGTGTCTGGTAGCTTCCTGGAAATGAAGTACATTGAGGTCCTACCCCAGTACAATCTCTGATACAGCTGCCAGTAATTTCATAGTTGGAGATTTTGGCTATTACTGGTGGAAGGTTGCTTGTTATCTCCTAATTTGGCTGTTGTCAGCATTTATAACCTCATTTTGTGCACCTGAAGTTGTACATGACTCACATGTACAAGCATGCAATGAAAAATACATTTGGAAGACAAATGTGAAAACTCCATCCGGTGTAGGGAGGCTTAAGTCATGGCTTGCTCGTGTATGGCTTGTACGTGGGACTGGCTGTTAAAGCAATTCTTCTGTGGTTTACTTTCTGCTGCTCTGAGGGCAGAGAAGCTCTAGCTTATCTGGCTTGGCTGAGTGAGTCTCACTACCCTTTCCAGAACATGCATAATATTTACACAGACTGTTGGTAAGAGATGTTTTTTATTCGCTACATTCCTTCTGCACTTTCCTGGGGTAAAGCCCATGCTGTAGTATTAAAAGCTTCCAGTTGTGATGTGGTGTCAAGGTGCCATGACAATACTTTACAGCTTCTGATTACTGATCTATTTTGACTTTTTTCTTCCCTTTTGCTCTGGGTTAGATGGCACTGTGTCATTTTCGAATCAGCAAAAGGGATAATTCATGAAATAGTTGTGACCAGGAGCAGAGCAAGTTCTCTCTCCTTCACCCTTTTCCACCAACTTATTCTACCATGGGAAATAATGAGATTTTGTTAGGAGCCTGATCTGTGTTAGTTTTCTAAAATTGAGTATTTCCATAGGGAAAGTGGAAAGGAAAGCATTTTATTGGTTGTTTGGTTTTATTTTGATTTTGTTTGCTTGTTTTTATTTTTTAAATAAAATGAGATGGTATGAACCATCACTTGGAGGCAGTTTGTGTGTGTGTGGACTCACAGAGAAGGTCAGGCTTCGTGGAACAGGGATGATGGGAGCACTGCTGACCCTGAGCCTCCCATCCCTTGTCTGATGAACTGGGCTTCTGGGCAGGCTTGTGTCTCTCAGAAGTCCCTGTGGCCCATGCCCTGGAACCAAACACAGAATTGCTTCTTATCTGTGGCTCACAGCGCTGCTTTGGGAAACAACAATATAGAGGTTAGTCCTAGCTATAGGCTGGACCAACGGCCATGACCAAAGGTGAGCTGGAATGGCATTTCTGCTGGTACACTTGCCAGCTCTTAAAGCACTGGAGAGTTTAACAGAAAAACCCAAAGGAAGAAGGGAAATCAAATAGCTGCTATGAAAAAATGTCATCAGTATTAATGACTTTCAAGCATCACCTCCTCCCAGCACAAGAACAGCCATGAGCAGGTTCAGGGGGTGACTTATCAACATGCATAAATATTTGAAAGGGTGTTTTTCCCTTTCTTAAATGCGCTTTCACAGAAGTGCCACCAGCATCATTGCTGGGCTCAGATGTGGCTGGGATGGGTCTGCTGGACCTGGCTGGCACTGCCCCAGGACAGAGGCCACCCCTGAGGCTGCCAGGACATTGCCAGGGACACCCCATGCAGAGACTTTTACTGGTGAGGGCAGGACCCTTACTGGACTGGTAAAAGAGCAGGCAGGTGAGTAGAGCAAAGGAATTTGACACAAAAACTGCCTGCGGATGGGCTGGCTTCATGGAGCTGTGAGTAATTTATACACAGCTCAGATCAGAAAAGGCTTTGCACTTCAGGGCATGAAATGGTAATATTTTGGAGGTCAGGAAGAAGTAATCTTCTGGCATAACATGGTACAAAGATGGGTGTTATTTTTATCAGCGTTTATGACACATAGGGATTAAAGAGGGGAGATTTAGATTAGATATTAGGAAGAAATT
>BJBW01001864.1:19295-125701 GCA_004320125.1 Scolopax mira
CAAGGCCAGGTTGGAGGGGGCTTTGAGCAACCTGGTCTGATGGGAGGTGTCCCTGCCCATGGCAGGGGGTTGGAACTGGATGATCTTTAAGGTCCCTCCCAACCTGAACCATTCTATGATTTAGGTCTAATGGCAAGTTTAAAACCTTTTCCTGGTTTTGCTTGGTGCTTTCTGAAGGCATGGTACCAGATGCGCTGCAGATCTCTAATGGAGAGGATTAAGGATTCAACATTAGTGCAGCCAGGCATAAAATATTGGACTAACGATATTACTGATTTTGTTTTATCTCGATTCCTATTCTTTTCTTTCCCTTCCTCTGGTTGTAAACAGGGACAGTTGAAGCCCTCCTTTGCAAAGACCAGTCAGATAATTAATTTTCTAATGAACTGCATTCAGCTTATTTTTTCTGGATGTGCTTTTTGTACAGACGTGGCTATATTGGAACAAAGCATGGGGCTTTGGGAAATATATTTACTTGGCATAAACTATCTGTGGAGAGAGCACAGACGAAATAAGGATGCTTCTTGTTTAGGCTTTTCCTCCCCACCCCTGCCTTTTCCAGCCAGGGACGTTGTGTCACTTGAAACTGTCTTGTTTTATATAGGCATGCAGCTGGTCATGTACTCAGTGAAGGAAGCTCTCCAGGGCCGGCCTTGCTGGCTTCGGGCAGGCCATGATATCTGCTACTACAAGTAAGTGCATTTTTGGTGAATAATTTGTGCCTTCCTTTCCCCTCTGTTCCCCTCCCGTTAACTGTATTGATGTTGTTAACCTTTGACCACCAGTGCCACCTGTTTCATGAGTCTCTAAATTGGTGCTAGTTCAACGTGCTACTTGCTTCCAGCTTCAGGAAACAGCTCCAAGTGAGATCTCTGTATTTGATGCCTGGGGAGAAATGGGGCATGTGCGGAATTTACTGCCCCAGAAGGAGAAAAGGGGATGGAGAGTCCTCAAACCTTGGGTAGAGTTAGGTGGCTTTTTCCCCTTCCCATGAAGAAACAAGCTGCAGGGGATCATTGTTTTTCTTTCACATGCACTGACTTTTGTAAGAGATGTAGGAGCTGAGGAGCTAAAGAAAGGGTTGGCATATACACAGAGGTGTCTGGTGGTGGCTGTATATGTGTATACACTATATACATCTTTATATAATTATGCATGTAGAAACGAAAATATACAACTGCACATTTACTTATCTGTTTGTGACTCTATGCCTTGGTGTCTTCACTAGCTTCCCTCCTGTGCAAAGCTGGAACTCAAATCCTAGGAGGCAAACTGGTCTGTGACCCACCTTGTCCTGATGGCAGAAGCCGTAGGGATTATCCTTACTCACTGTCCTATGGGAACTTTTGTCTTTCTACTGGAGCCAGGCAAGAGTGGTGTAAAGGAGATCTGACAAGCTCAGTGCTGATATTTATGCAAGTTCCCCATTTCAGGCTGTTTCTGCAGTGTCAGAACCTTGGAAGAAAAACACTAGATCAGTCTTATCTAAGTTATATCTGAGATGGAGCTTATCTTATGTGAGAAACATTCTCAGTTGAGTATCTCCTTTCCAATCAGAAAACTGATCCCCGATTCATACTAGCTATTACGGTCAAAGAAGACAAGCACAGATACTGGGATTTCAGCAGGTTCAATGAACCCTGGTCTATTTTCTCAAGGCTTCCAAATTGTTATCCACAGCACTTATTAATTATTTTAAAGATGACGCTTCTAAGGGTTTTCTAGGATAACTGGTATGTTTTGGATTAGGAAATCTGTGCAGAGGTGAAAGCTGGGGGAGAGAATAGAACCAGCAGGAAAATTCCAGGTGTGAGCAAGCTGGTCCCTGCCCCTAATACCTTGCAGTTGAAGCACAGGGCTTGGGCTACTCTGTGATTGCAGAATGGCAGGGAAATGCAAGAAAACAGAAAGGCGTTAACACAATTAACAATAATTAAATTATCTGGTATGGTAAGTAGTGCTCTTAGCACAGAGCTGAACTTTTCTGATGTCCTCAGTGTTACTCTTTCATGAACTCATGTGGTGTGGCTGATTTTAGGAACGGATGTGAAATAATTTCTCTTTGTAAGAAATCATATTTGTGCTGTAGTTCATAATTTTGGTGTTGGGTTCAAAGGTGGCTATGTTTACAAGTGGATTTGTTGAGACAATAAACCCAAACAACAACAGTGGGCTGCCTTCCATAAGTAGCAGACCCTCAATCTTGTGTTGAAAATTCCACATTGTCCCAAATCTTTGTTGTAATCTCTTTAATCTCTTTTCTTTACCTTTTTTTTTTTTTTTGGTTCTTTTTGGGTGTGTGGTACGGTGCTGAAGACTCTCTCAACCTGGCATCTTGTCTGTAGCAATTTGAGTAACTCCTCACTAACCTTTATTCACCTAACCTTTTCTACCTTGAGAGCAACATCTTGTGGTGCCGTGGTTCCCCTGTGCATGTCTGTAACCTCTGGCTTCTTTGTGTACGGGCTTCTGGTTGGGCAAACTTTACACGTTCATTACCACAGCTCCTCATGTCATGAACAAGGCAGTTATTGTGCACTGATTAAAGAGATGCTGACTTCCAAGATTAAGCCATGATTGTACAATTAGGCTTGTAATCAGATTCTTGTTCAGAATATGTGAGAGAAGGAGTTCTATTGATTTGGAATATTCTGTGTTTTCTAACTGTACATTGAATTATATATCAACATATTTATCTAGGATAAATGCTTGTTGTCAGTCTCATTTCCTGTTTATTCCAGGCTTACAGGCTTCTGTATATATAAGAATCCACGTACACACAGGTCTGTGCACATTCACCTTTACCAAAACTCTAATATTTTTTTTTTTCAGTGATTTTAGAAGAGATTTCCAGTCATGACAAGTTGTATGTGGGAGGGAATGTGAAGAAAATATGTCTGGGTTTGCTCAGATTTGGGCTCAGAATAGGAGGAGCTGGGATTGCTGTAGTAGTATCATGCTGCTTGTGTTTTGGGGAAAAAGCTCACTTCATTTCCGTTTGCCCTGGTCACTAGTATCTGGGGCTGAGACTGGCACACTTTGAAGGGGATCTCATCTAGTTACTTTTACCAGGAGTTATTCACAAATATGGGAAAAAATAAGGAGGAACTTAAAGATGCCCTTAATTGCTTTCACAGCAGGACTAATTGGGCTCTGAGCTGAAGGACAGTGGGAGGAAAAGCACATTCGCAAGATGTCTGGGTGATACATGTTGGCTGATCTCTGCTGACATTCATCTTTCCTGAAGATGGGATAGTTCACTCATAAAGATGAATGTTGGGCACAGCTCTGTCATCACATACCTTTCCCACACATCTCATGAGGGTTTTTTACATTGCAGAGAATATTAGCAGTGCTCTTGTCAAAAGGATCCTGAGTGACACTTGTGTTCTGTTTTATTGCCTCTGTGAAGTGACAGGATACACCCATGATAAACAGAGTTGCAGTTACTATAAGATCATCTAATTCGCTTGCTGTCTTGGCAGCTTTTATGTGCTGAATAATATTCCTTTCCGGCAAATTATTTAAGGAACAATGGCAGCGTGCTGAATCGGTGACAATGTGCTTATGCCTTCGGTTTCATGGCTCATTCTAAGCATATTATCTAACCTCCAGCTTTTCCAGACAATAGTCAGTTCACAGATAGTAATGAGGTACATGGAGTGTATTTTGTTCTCAGCTCACCACTAAAGACTTGGCTCTTTGGTGATCATAGCAGTGTCAGAACTAGGCCTTTTCTCTTCAGCATCTTTATAATCACATTAGATGAAATCATCATCATAGCATTAGCAGGCTGCCTCTCAGTTCTCATGATATCTACACGAGAGGGCTGAGAAACCAGTGAGTCTGACAGTCTCAGTTTGACAACTGAAGGTCTTCATACCAAGACAGCTGTGGGAATATTCTGCTTTGACCAGGATTCTGCCTGCAATCTTGAGAACAAAGATACTTGAACATGGATTTGGTCCTTGAAAAGGAAGTCACGTTGTGCATTTTCCAGTTTCTAATGTGGCAGGCCCCCAAAATAACAGCCACATAAATAAATACATAATTAAATACTGTGGTGTTTTCTATGGTTTGAAGTGGGATGTTAGTAAAACATCACATGTAGCAGCCACACTTAAAGATGTAAAAACATCAGGGTGCATAAGATAAGGACACCAGACTCCAGGTGGCTGAAGGATTTTGGACAAAGGGACTGCATCAGCAGATTAGAAGTGATAGTAGTTTACTTTCCATTTTGACTTTGTTTTGAAATGGCCTAGTAATCTAGGATATTGGTATTTTTTTTTGTCCATCTTGGTCTAAGCTGATACAATGCCATATTCCATCACCTACATGCTTTGTAAATGCTGCAGACAGGAAGCCTAAAGATGAGCTGACCAGGAGATATTGTTCTTGTATCACTTGGTGTTTTTTAAATTCCTGAGTTACAATCCAGTTCCTTTATGGCCTGCCTCTACCTTTGGCCAAGTGATTTCACCTGTCTGTGTGTCAGTTTCCCCATGTATAAAAGATGGAAAATTAGAGTCACTTATATATTCCCATTCTTTGGGTGGTGGATAAATGGAAAACAACTTTTAATTAGATAGTACATGTAAAATAAGCAGTATTATAATTATTATTAACTTTCCATCATGTCTATGCTAAAAATATACTACCTATACATTATTTCTGAAGGAGAACATAAAGCAAAAGGATTTCACTATTACAAAGTGATTGAAAAGCACAGCAGATACAGCTTGAATGCTGATTAAAAAACCCACACTTGGGTCTCTTATTTTCTTTGCAGTAATCAGCATATTAGTTTCTAGACAGCTTGTGAAACTTTGAACGTTTTTTGAAAGAGAGCACAAATAAAGCAGTGAGGACCAGATGTTGCCAGGGTCTTTTTTCCTTCCCTCTTGCTTGCTTGTTAATTTGGACTTCATGCTGGCATGGTAGAGTGTTGTGATGAAAAAGGGGTGAGGAAGGAAAACTCTCAATCTGGGGGAGGAAAGGGGAGGCAACAGAGCCATCTTGGGGTGACAGCAGTAGAAAGAGAGGGGGGGGGAAAGGAAAAATGCTATTTTTTAAGGTTTTGGTGGTGTTATTTTTTTTTAAGATTCAGAGCTACTGCATTGTATGATGGGTTGTGAGAAGACCAGATTATATGCAGTGGGAATATATGATCATTTATACTGCTTGCATATGGGTGGGTTTTCTATTTAATACATGAGTGAAGAATATTGAAGCCTTACAAAGCCAACTGTAAACTTCCTATTACTACTAGATAGTTTCCATAGATAGAATCAGGTGTCAAAGGTCTGGAAATATCGGTTCTGGGCAGGCAGCTTGCTGGAACAGCAGAGGTGCTCGAGACAAGAATGAAATATACTGCTAAAAAATGCATCAGTATCCTCAGAATCATGAGATGTAAGTACTGTCAGGAGTAAGGACCATTGACCAATAGGGTACCATCAAGTTAAGAGGTGTCTGGTGCTGCAAAACCTCTGGGTTAAGTGGCCATTTTAGACAGGAGAGACTTTTTTTTTTTAAAGACCGCAGAGGAAAAAGCCTTTACTGGAACATTAGGGACAGGTGGGAATAATAAGTATGTCAGATATTTGGGCAATATTTGTCTGCAAAGACCTGCTTCCTCCCACACCTCTAACTACAAATGTGAATTTGTAGGGGAGGACTCAGAAGATCTCATCACTTTATGACAGTTCTTTATGAATAGGGTCATCTAGCTGTCCAAGTGACAATGAACATAATAGAGATTAGGGAGATGAGTTTTCCTTACGCATTACACAAGAAGTGGTTCTTAATTATCCTTCACTGTCAAAATTAACAGGAACTAAATTAAATGTCATTGTCCTGACAATAACAACAAAAAGGACTCAAATCCTTGATCCACTGAAATGCATACATAATAGATAAGTAGATATTTCTATATTTGTGGGTTCATTACCTATATTTTTTTTTCTGAGTCTTTGTCCACTATTAAGATGGTTTATTTGCAAAAGTAATGTTGAGGTGAAGGGTTCAGCTGAGAATAAAATCATAGGCTTTTCAGTTTGCCACTGTGACTTGGTGTTCCTGTACTATCTATTGATCCAGTCAGTAGCACTCACCCCACGTTCCCAACTATTAAATTCAGGTGAAAACCCAGCAGCATTGTATATGTCTTCCTTATGAAAAAGAGCTGATTATTTTGAGAATTTGACAAGAATAATTATCTTTTCTTTCCACCCCCTTGAATAAAAATGAACAGTAGCAAAATAAACTATTATTGTAAATTTCAGGAGCTGAAATTGCATCTTTTGGTCGCCTCTTCTATTTTGCATTTTAATGCAACATTGATGATAACATTTGTCAAAGAAACCTCACAGTCCTTCAGAATCAGAAGGTTCAGCAACAGCATAATTGGTTCAATATGGAAAAAATATTGTTTGAAATGTATTTATGGATGCAATTTGATGTGAGGCTTCTCCATGAAGTGCATGAATTGTCTCCTCATCTCTGCTGAAAGAAAACTTTCTTCCTTAGCCCAAAGTCATCTTTGTATCAGTTGTAAGTCTCCTGCAGGAGATCTGGGCCTGGGACTAGATTGAGAAGGTCACTTTAAGATTTTGTAGTTTTAGTGAAAGGAGTGTCAAGGGCACTAGTAGACCTTGATGGCCCTCACCAAATTCACCTGAGTATATAGACACTTCTCTGAATACTTAGTTCTTTCGTGGCTGCTGAAAGTGATAACCATCTGCTTCTCTCTTTTTCTTTCTGCAGAAACCACTACTCCTGCAGTACAGCTTCAGGAGGAGGTGTGAGAGGAAAATGCTACTACACGCTCACCTTCACCATCAAGTTCCCTCACAAAGATGACATCTGCTATCTGGCCTACCATTACCCCTACACTTACTCCACAATGATGGTAATACTGATATGTACACCTAGATAAGATAATGGGCCTGATGGAGCTGCCTTGGGTATGAGGTTTTGAGTTAGCATAGAGAAATGTCTGTATGGGACAAACTAGTCAGAAAATAACGCAAATCAAAGACGTCCTCATTTCCTTGGGGTGAGAGGCAGGGGCTAAAGATTGTGGTAAGTCAGAAGTGAAAGGTGCCTGCTGCTCTTCCTGAAAGAATGCAACATCTCAGCTTTCAGAGCTGCACCCAGCAGTACCCCAGAGCTGGACCCCATTTGAACACTTTGTCAGTTGTCTCCTATGTGCCAGCTGGGGGGTCAGTATGCATTTGTGACACCCTCACTAGTGCTGTCAGTACAGAAACTAAAAGAATACAACTCCAAGGTGTAAATTGTAGTATTGAGGTGTACCAAATTCTCTTTCTGGGAGGAAGGATTTTTTTTTTACAGCCTTTTCTGACTGGGGGTGGATGGTAAGGGAATTTTCTGGGAAATGCATCTAATGTACTTTCTCTATGATTGATGTTGAAGAGCCCAAGGTCGAAAAGAAAGGTAGGATCAAGGAAGGAAAAAGAATAGTTTTAGGAATAGCTTTGATTTTTTGTTAAAAACAAGAAAGATGTTACTGAAAAAGAAGACAGTTCTAGTAGAGCAGCTCGCCTTCCTTCTACTCCCAGTTTCAGTTGTCATCACTTCTGGGCAATAAATGCTGGTATGGGTTGGTGAAGTTTGGGGTCACTGTTTATTACAATGGTGTCAGCTTGCTGTTACTAAACATGAAAAGCTGCTTTCAAGGGAGACAACAGCTTCTCCCACTTTCTAGCCATGCTGCTTGCTGTGCCAGCGTAGTTAGGTTTAGATTAATGCCCCCTCAAACAACAGTCTCTTGTCAACTTCCATCCTGTTATAGATGTTCAAAGAAACTGCTTCCAATGTCTGGGAGAGGGCCAATCAAGCCTTCAGAGTCCAAAATGTGCCTGCCAGCTCACTTCTCATTAAGCTTATGAGTACCAGTTACTCCTCAAAATCAATGAGGAAGAGAGTACGCTCCAGTAGTGGGGTTTGACCTATAGCCATGGAGACATGTATATACCAGAGTCTGCAGGAGAAAAGACAATACTGAAGAATTGGGTGAACTTATTCACAATCATACTTTATTACTGAAATGCAGCACCCCATCATTATTTTACTATTATTGATTTCTATCTTTTGCTGGCACTAAAGCAAAAGAGACTTGGAGAGCTTGTATGTTCTGGGAATTCCTGAATCTCACCTGATCCTGGATGAATAGAATAGAGATGAAAAAGATGTTATTCCTAGGCTTGCAGAGCCAAGTCTTGAAGTATTTCAACTGTCTCTTCAAATAAAATGCTCATTGAAGTTAAAGGGACTTTTGCCCCAGGAAAAGTTTAAATGAACTAAGACTCAGTAAGGGCCATAAAGTTTGGTAAATGGGAACTATGGCAGGAAAAGATTGATAGATTGTAATGTTCAGCTCTTTAGCCAAAGCAAAATTGCTGCCTCTAATAATTCTAAAAAGCTTCTTTGCTTGGACTCATTTAAAATGTTGAGTGATGCAATTTACACATTTCCACGTTGCTTTAATTTCTGCAGTAAATAAACTAAATCAGTTTTGTGCACCAGTAGATTTCATTTTAAAGCATTTGTCCACTGGTGAAGTATGTTGATTTTACATACTAGTAATAAATTAAAAGTGATTGCAAACCCAAGGGCTCAATTAAATACACAGTGCTTTGGGAAAGAAGATAAACTTGTCTGTGGAGTTCGTAATTTGAAAATGTTTTTAAAGATCATATATATTTAATAGTTACAGGCATATTTGCAGGAAATACACATTGGAGAATCCTATTTGAACTGAATGCACTCTGCAGTTCATTGCTTTTTGTCCATTAGTAATTACATTTATTTTACAGACAGTAATTTATCTATTTTTACATCACAGTGTTAATTGTTTGGATATCTAGCTGAAATCTCTGTGGCAGCTGTACCCAATTAAGTTTCACTGGGTACCAGGAACATAAGTAAATGAATATATTGAGTTCTCTGTATCTATGCAAGATCGTTAGATGCGTATAATAATTGAATTTACTTTATAGAGCAGTATATTAATTATTTTATGACATAGATGACTGTAAATTTCAGTTCAGTGTTTGCATTCGAATGGATACTAGGAAAGCAGCCTGAAAGATGATGAGCTACAAGGTTTGAGGAATGGGAATGTCTGGTCCCATAAATGTTGCTTAAAATTTATCCCTGACTTAAAATGACAAAAAGTTACCACATAAGGGTTGTTCAGTGAATCGTTGTGTTTTAGTTAAAATACTGTTAGGACAAGTGTGAATACTGTAATATACCTATTTCTACCAATTGAGAGACAACTGGTGCTCCACAACACTTAACAATATACTCTGGATTACTTACACTAATCTCACCACTTGCAATTACAGTGTAAACAGAGAGAACTACACGTCATCTGGTGTGTGGGTGGCAAGTGGCTATGTGTCTAATGAGGCGAACAGAATTTGTTCCAAAAAGTCATTTTTTAAATCTGCCAATTCTTTTTCTCAAATTTTTCAAGGAGCTGTTTGACTTAAGAATTGTTTAAAACTGCCATAAACTTGGGGGTGGTGGAGGGGGGAGAAAATCTCATTTTAAAATAACTTTTTGGAAAGAAACTCTTCAAATTTCCCACTACTGATTGTATAAAATGTTTTTTTGATGTAAACTTTTTGGTTGCCTCTGGTGTTGAGTTATTCCTGAGTTTCCCTGGCATGTGCTTGGTAGCTAACCAGTCAGTTCCACAAACGCTCAAAAATGGTGATTTTTTTCTCACGTTTCTACACAGTCTCCATTAAAATATAAGGAACAGGTAGTTCTCTTTTGGACATCATGTATGCACAGAAATTCCCTCACACTAAGAAAAACACCTAGGAACTGTTCAGGTAAAATGATATAAGGGTAATAGTCGTCTGCAGCTTCAGTAAAATTGGGATATATTCTGAATAGCTTGTGCATATTTGTGGGATGTAAAAGGTGGTGATATGAACTGGCAGAAGAGAAAGGCCAGGAAGTTAGCAAGAGATGAAATTAGTAATAACACGCAGCTAGTGGAATAAAATCAGATTTTATAGACCGTGAACTGATTTATAAATCTGCTTCCTTGCTTCTTTCTCAGTCTCATCTTGATATCCTGGAACAAAAAAGGAACCCCAAGAAGGTTTACTGGAAGCAGCAGACGCTCTGCCAGACGTTAGGAGGAAATCCATGCCCATTGCTCACAATCACTGCCATGCCAGACTCTAAAAAAAGAGAAGACTTGGAGCAATTCTGTAAGTAGCCAAATGAAGCATTATAAAAGATGCTGGCAGTTTGCGGTCATGTCAGAAGTGGTAATGACAACCTGTTTTATGAATATGTTGATTTTCTTGCCTTTCTCACCTTGGAAAAAGAAATCTAAATATGGGGAATAGCCAATTACAACACTACTTAAAATTATAGATTTACATGGAGAAGAAAGGAAAGCTGACACCTTTATTTACTTCAAATTTTTCATTAGTGACATGAAACAAAGTTCAATGTCAAATATCTCCAACAGCAAGAAACTATGTTTGAGTAACCAATTCAACAAGAAATTGTTAATTTTTTGTGTTGATTTTCCAAATTGAAATTACTTACATATTTTTAGGTCTTAAACTAGAAAAAAAAGTCCAAGATCCCTGTTTCCTAGCTGTGGACAGCAATTGAGGTGTTCTGGGCAAATTCCATCTCCCTCAATGTTCCCAGTAGGTCCCTGTGGACACAATATAGTTCCTAACATTCTGTCCGAGTCCTAACTGATGGTGTACTATCTAGGTGCTAAATATTGTAACTGCCGTATTACATTTAGAGGTGAAACTCAAAGATTTAGACCTTCAATGGCCTTGATTAACAAGAATAAGTTTCTGTAATCAACAGCAAGTGACAAGAAGATTATGATTTACCATCACGTTTGGTTAGCTTTGATTTGAGAGCCTGAATGACTAACTACTTGTATGTAAGTTGACTTGTTTTTTCCTTAAGTCAGTAACAAGGCATAAACTGATTTTATTTTTTTGCTCTACTCTTAACACATCTGCAGCACAGGTTGAGAACATCGAAGCAGTGTGGAAATTTAAATTGTCTTAAGATATCTCATTATATTAAGCAAATATATATCATTTTCTCACTGAGATCCAAGGCTAGAAGTATTTAAGGGCATTCTGTGATATGAACCATGTTTCTCATTACAGAATTCTCCTTTCAGGGGTATGTGGTGATATGTGAGTAGACTCTTCATAATGCCCATGCTACATGCAGAAATTAAAAGGAAGCTCAAATAACGGAGTTGGTGAAACTCATTGATATCTTTCCTAGTTCAGGTTTAGAGCACAGTGACTACAGCTATGCTAACATTACAGCATAATCATCCCAAGCTTATCCCTTTTTATTATAATAATTTTATTATAAATTGAGCATTTATCCTGTATTACTAAATTTGTGAACATGAACATGCTTTTCTAGGTTGAAGTCTTAAAGCAAAATTGCCAAGTACAGGCTACATGGGAATTCATAAGATGCAGTTTTAATAGTGAAAACTGGAGGCAGTGTCAAAGAGAAAACTGGTTTGTTGGTGTTGCTATTATTAGTATAATTTACACTACAGTAGCACATGCAACACATCATTGGGGGGTTTGGCTGTGGTGGGTGATGTCAGTGACTGACATGAAGAGAAAATTACTGCTTTTAACTTTTGTTCCATGATAACAATAATATAGAGCAGGAAACAAGTAGTTGGGAGTTGGGTTCCCCCCCCAGCCAGGAGAGGCTGGTTATATAAAGAAGCTTTTGACACACTGCAGATGATCACCTGGTTAGATGTTAGCTCTTGACAGCAGTTTTCAGACCTCATAGCAAAAGGTCTTCAAAGGGCAACAGAAAGAAAGAGAGTTGGAATATTTAATTTGAGAGTTGGATCCATCTAGAAGAGACAAGCAGTGAATAAGTTGTTCTGCCCAAGTGATTATGCCCTTCCAATGAAAGTATAAAGCAAAAGCTAAGTTAATGTTTGGATCTGTCAAAGCAAGGACTTGGAGTGTGTCAGTCACATGATGAGAGAAAGTACTAAACATTTAATTTAACTGCCTTTGGTTTTGAAAGGACTTACCAAAAGGTGTGTTTTGTCATAGGAAAGCAAAAAAACCCCCAAACCAACCATTTCAAACTCTCCAGTGTTTTTGTAAAATAGTATTCTTGCTTTCTGCCCCAAGTCACAATGTACCTGCAGTCATGCAGATACAGTGATCAGGATTAAAAACTCTGGATGAAAATCACAGATCTGTACCAATGGAACTAAAGCAGGGATAGTAAAGGATGTTTTTACCTTTGGCACCAGACACAGGAGGGAAACATAATTGCGAATAATATAATAATATATACTAATAATATGTTACACTGTCTACCACCTACCAGCCTTGGGGCTAGCCCTGGGCTTACTGTGCAGATGTGGTACAGCACGGGAGTATGGATGGCCTCTGGGTGTGCATACTCAAGGCACCCAAGATGCTGAAATGAGGGTTATGAGGAAACTACAACCTAGTACTGACCAGTGTGATGATACCCCAAGTGTCACACTGCTTTTAGGGAGTCTCATGATTAAATGTGACAATATAAGGAGGCACTTTCATTTTCGGGAGCACTGTATTCTCAGAGTGTATCAGAACGCATTCTGCAGTGTTAAAACAGAATCTGGCAGGTTTTCAAAGGTCATTAACCTGTCTGTTAAGACAAGGCTTGTCTCACTTATTCAGCACAGATTTGATGCAAGATTCATAAAGGATCTATGAACAGTCTGGACAGATACTTGTTTTGAATGTTTTGACTGTTGCAGTATTCAACATCAGGGTTCAAATAGCTTTTTATGTGGCTGAAGTTGTCTTTATTTCTAAGAGAAAGAAGTATCCCTCAGTTTGTGATATTATGTGAATTCAGTGGGATGAAATGCCATGAAATCATGTGCCACTAAGCAACTCTTCCTCTGAAGCTTTGCAATGCAGTAAGATTGAGAGCTTCCTAGATCTATCCATGAACCAGCTGAACTCACTCTAAACAGAACATGTAGAAAACACAGTTGTCTGAACTGAAATAGGAATTGTTTGGGGGAAAGACAATTCCAAGGCAAGGCAACACAGTTTCACTCAAGTTTACAAGAATATAAAAGTAAACACCAATACTCTTAGGTGATGAAAATATTTGTTGTTTTATCAAGCAGAAGAACAGCAAGACAGTGCACCATGTTTTATGCTGTGGGGATGCCTCTAGGCAAATCTGAATAATCACATATGTGCTGATTTTGTTTAAGCAGCTTGGATAATTATGGCTTTTAGGGCTGCACTTAGCCTAATTTGTGCTGCTTTGTTTGGCTTGATCAGCAGTTACTTCTCAGTTTTCCTGTCTTGTATGACGTGCCCTTCTCTCTTGTGTTTTGGCTGATGGAAGGACCTATTTGACAATATTTTTCATGCTAAAAACATAAGTCAAAAGCAACTAATCAGAATTAAATATAAAGGGACAAAAGGGTAGAGGTTTTCCCGTTAATAACTCCCATTAGTTTGTACAGTCTCCATGTGTGTGTATTTCAGTTTGGGAAGTGATGTGGAGCTCCAGAACTGAGGAATTTGACACATGGGTAATGAATAAAAATTGATAGCCCTTGTTCTTTCCTTCTGGTTCTGGATAATTCATAGTTTTCATGAGCTATAGTCATTATGTTTTCCTATCAAATGGTTTACTTCTCCTTTTGTACATTTGTTAGTCTGTACCTTGAGAGACTCTTTTCAGTAACGCCCAGGCCACAGGTAAAATACCAGGCTCTCCAGGACTTCACAGCTGTTGCACATAATTGTACATAAATATTCTAAATCTTTCTTTAGCATAAGGGGAAGAGGGAAACCTCACCGACCAAGAGGCATTGGGAGGAGCATTGAGGACAGCAGCATCAGTGCACTGGGAAGCTGTACTGGAGGTGCTGACAGGGTGGGAGTAGCCCAGGGACAGCGAGGGCACGGCATCCTCTCTGTCAGCTGTGCTTTATTTGCCTTGCTCAACTCTTTCAGATTGGTCTTGTCAGGCTTTTGATTAATGTGGCCCTAGGATGGTTAAATTTGTCTGAGTTAAATTTATTAACGTGTGCCTTGATAATAGGAAGCACAAGCCATGCACGCACAAAGGAACCGCACATCCACCACATGCTGAAGGGAAGAAAAATGGGCTGCTGTTTTCCTTCATTATGCCTTGTTTACGTGAGGCTTTGATACTCACTCTAGGCTCCTTTCCCCTTCCTCTCTCTCTATCTCCTCTTCATGTGATGGTGGTGTTGCGAATAATTTTTATTAAATGCTCAGGTCTGAAACTGATGTGAAGAGAGAAAGAAGTGAGCCAGGAACTCTTTGGCTCCCTGGGCTTTGCGTCTCGGTCATGCAACAGCTCAGTTACAAACAGCACAGCTTCCATTCACGCTTGGTCAATGTGGGTGCCCCAAGACTGCAACACAAAGTCTGAGGCTGGATAGTGATCCCTGCTGGGCTTTGCAGCTCCATAGACCTGTACAAATAGAAACTGGGTGGTGTTGTTGTTTTATTTTAAACTTGACCTCCCTGCCATCATATCAGACTGAGCATCCAGCAAGGAGGGATGTCTTCGCTACTCATTCTAACTGCAGTATTCCCCCTAGTCTTGTGATAAAGACAAAGCCATTAGTTTCCCATTCTGACTGCATGTGGGAAGCACCAATGATGAGACAGAAGAACTGTTTTTTGTCTCCTCTGTTATCTGTCTTTACTGTGTTCCTCTTTCCTTCCTCATTATTCCATCCTACAAAGAGTTATACTCTGCAGATTTGACCTTCCAAATTATACACAAGCTTTTTCACAGAAGACTGTAGCTCTTCTCAGAATTATTTTTGAAACTATCCCTCCCCTCAAAAAAACAAAACCAAAAACCACCAAAAAAAACCCCAAATGACAAAAAACCACCCCCATTCCCCCATTTTTCTGTAAGCTTGCATGTGTGGTAAGCCTGTGTGCTCCACCTGCCTGGCATATTGAATCATCATCGGGAGTGGAGCATTGCTGTGTTCTCAGCTGAAAGCATGAGCATCATATGTTGCCATGGGAGTTAATCCTGCATCCACTGAGAACAGGGTCACTCTGTGGAGTGGGGTGGGACAGTCATTGTTTATGGCATCACAAAGAAAGCAATCATGAAGCTCTCTTTGTGGCGGGTTGTACTGTTGTGATTCCCATTAATAATACTGATTATACAGTGTGTTACATGTATTTCCCCCAGTGGACACACCTGATGAGTGTCCTTTTAGCAGTGTGTAGCATTATAGAGCTGAATCGTGGGGTTTAAAGTTAAACCTAAATGTCCCAGCTAATTAGCAGCAGCGGTGAGGGAAATTAAACAAAATATGACAGTAGCAAATGGATTTACACCTGTAATAGCTGTCACTTTGAGTTCCTCTTCTGTCATCACATGTTCTCTTTATGCAAGGCTGGGGAAACCATTATGAATATTATCATAAAGAGATAATGACACCTGCTTATCTTAAATGTAGTCATTTGGGGAGTTGAAACACATTTTCTACCTGAGTCTAGGCACGTTTCTAAAGATGAGAAGAGTAACATTTTTGGGATAGATATGGCAGGATGCTTATGCCCTTTGAATCTGCAGATGCCCCTAGAACTAGAATGAGGGATAAAGTGAGACTAATGAGGTATGTTTACTGGGTCTCATCTTAAGCCTACAGAATCAAAAAGACATAGCTGCTGGGAGAAATATTCTAACATTTCTCAATTTGCTTGTATAAGCTATTTAGATGGCTTTTTTTGCAACTTTGATCTTTTCTTAGAAAGAAACAAGCTTTTAAATATAACTTGCAGCATAGAGAAATTCCTGAGCAAAGAACAATGGAGGATGTGAATTGCAGAGGCCACTTCTGCAGGATACTGGGAAATAATGATCATGTGGAAAATGTACACAGTTTAATTAAGCACATCGATTAAATCAATATGATTCAAACAGCTTAGTGCTCCAATCAACTTAATCTCATTAAATGTAATTCAGGCCTCGATAATTGATTAATAATGCATTATAGTTTATGAATTATTGACTCCAAGTTATTATAACTGTGCCTGCTCCCTGCGTGGCAACCAGTGTTGCATGTTAATTAGGAAAGGTTCAAGCTCCCTTCTCTTGAATAACTTTTTCAAAGCTGGAGATGACATATCTCCTAGTGAAACAGGAATCAAATTAGATCAACGCCTTATTGGAGTTAGTCCCACCCTAAAGGAAAATGCACTCTTTAAAGGAAGCTCTCATCTAATAATGTTGAAATAGGGAGGTAGAATGGCCTGCTTTGATTGGTGATGATCTTTCAGGCAGCCAGAAGAACTGCCTGTAGCAATTCAGCTGGAGTGCTAACCTGGCATTGTGCTGGTTGGAAACGGTTCACAACAGCAAGCGCATCTGTTGTTCTTCTAGTGTCATTGTGTGCTATGGCTCCTCCAGCACACACGCATTGGTATAGCCAGTGCTGCTGAACCCTGAGGTCATTTCTCTATGCCAAGTATAGAGCAATCCAGCTCCCCGTATTCATCTGGATGCTGAGTGGTTTCTGGAAGAAGAACCAATTGGGTTTTATAATGGCATTTTGCACAGAAAGAATCATACAAGAAGAAAGAACTATTGCTGCTACTGATGAAAGTCTCAGGAGATAAATCAAAAACTGAAGAAAGCCTCTGCTCCTCAGGCAGCCCCCTTATTAGCCTGCATTTCCACTGAACGTGAACAGAGGATGTTGTCTCAGATTGTTTTTCTGGCTATCTAGGCACTTAACAGGGTCCAAATTGTTACCTTATGCAGAAAGAGTCCACTAGCATTGTGTTTCCTTTAAATATTCCATTTACGGAGCGTGTTCTGATTTTTCCTTTCATCTCTTCTCTACCTGTATTCCTTATTTGTGATTATAGTTAAAATAACAGATTTTAGTATGCATAGAAATTGAACGAGATGACGATTATAGCAAACTGCAGAGAAAAACATTATTTTTGCTTTATTTTTACATCTGCAATAGTGAGTTTCGTATCTCTGTATTCTCTTGAATTGAAAATTTGCTCCTAATTTGCAGGGTGCCAGGTGGCGATTCTGGTTCCTCTGTTTGCTTTCCATCAAACGCTTTGGTTTGGGTGACAGGAAGAGTCAGCTGTTGTGAAAACCGTGATACTGTTTTAATGCATTAATGAAGAAAGGCTGAATAAAATTGTCATGTATTCTACAGTGCTAAAGAAAAATCATTATTCTCAAATCTGTAATTTTTTTCTTCTTGAATAGGCAGTTTCTCAAGCATCTGAAGCCAAAGAAACGATCTCCAAATATGCAACAACCCTGGTTTGTGCTCTAAATTTCTTAATATTGTCTTTCAGTTTTCAACATTTCTTCTCTCTTTTCTTTCTGATATCCCAGTCACAACAATGTGGCAGCCCCTTGTAAAAAGAGCAGACAAATTCCTGTGAAACTATATTCCCATCTACTGCCATAAAGGTGGAAGCTGGTTGAAAGGAACATGGAATTTGTGAGATGGACAATAGCTTTTGCAGACCGAGGCCAGTATCTTCCATGATGTATCAACTGCTCTTTGAATCCCAGTGTTTGGTGGAACTGGCTCAGCCAGCACAGCTTTGACACTATGGTCTGCCTTCTGTGAGTTTGGCAAAATGCATATTAATATATTGAACCTAATTAGTCAAGGCAGCAAGCAATGGACAGAAAACACTCAACAGGGATGCTAAAAATGCCTTGAAGCATAGGCAACTGCAGTGTTCTCTGCAAAAGGAAAAAGTAAATGTTAATCTCTCTCTGCTACCCTTTGCCTTATGTAGCACACTAGCAGAACAGACATCTGAAGTGAGATCATTTGTACTGCAGTGGCTGCTCTTCATTCATTTGTAGTTTTAAATATTTTTAAAAATAATTCCTTCTGAAATTTGGAGATCTGTTCTAAGCCCTCCTCTTCTTAGGGGATAGTGCTACAGAATTTTCTGCTGTTTCTTCAGCACTTGTTCTGTTACCTTTCCTTCTTTGAATTACACCAGTCTTATCTTTGTCCTGAGAGACTTGTAACCTTTGCATGTCCTTTCCAGAGAAGAAATAGTCTGATTAACAGCAGCATTTTCTGGAAAGTAAGTTAGCAATGTCATCTTGGTTGGTATGGCCTTGGGCTAGAACATCAGCAGTGCTTAGCACTGGCTACACTCCAGTCTTCCAGAATATCAGAGACTTTTCTGTTATGCTAATGAACTAAGCATCTCAAAAACCTAAGCCCCTATGCATCTTAGGCATAATTATTTTCATTTGTGATTGGTTTGTCAGGTGCACCAAATTGCCTTCTCACAGGAGTTTGGCACTGCATGTATTTCTATTATAAGGCATTGAAAATTGTGAATGAGACTGAAAACAGTTAGGTTGTATGTATTACTTATATTGCTTTGGAAATTTATAGCCAGCTGTTTGGAACACACGTGTCTCGCAGCACCCCAGTGCCTCGGCCTCATTTCAGCGAAGCTGAAACCTTCTGTAGGATTGATAGGTTGCCCAAATTCTTGCCATAACAGAAGAGGGGAAAAGAATTCCTCTTCTCTCCCTTAGGGTTAAGCACTTCAGGATGGCCAATCTGTGTGTCTGGCAGAGGTATGAAAGTACAGCCTGGCAAAGCCCCCAGGTTGCTTTTACTCCCTCAAAGGATGCACAAGCATTGAACTGCTACTTGGTTTCTGTTATCAACTCAAATCGTGGCATGAAAAAACCCCAAAACCTGTATTTCAGCGAGCTGCACGTTTCCCAAGCCTGGCTGTAAATTCCAGTCACACACAGTCCTGTGGGGCATATGCTAAAAGGTCAATGTGGTACTGTATAAATTAGCCCAAGAAGCGTTTGAATTGAGTTAAATGTGTTCTCAATGTGACAGAGATGGGCTCTGTGAGGGAGGACATAATTTTTAGGTCAGTTTGACTGCAGAGACTGAATATCATTATGAGCAATACACTTACTAAGGGGTGAAGAGTCAATGCTTATGCCTCAAGGTAAAAGCAGAGGTCAGGAAGGGGGTTTCTTTCAGCTGCTCACAATGTTGCCCACTGGGTTGTGCCTCTTGCCACACAGGTTTTTGTTTTTTACACTGCAAGGTCTGGAGCATGTGGTGATGCAGGGTATAAAGTGGGTTGGCCTGAAGGTAGTTGAGTTTGTCCCTCAACACCTGTGTTAAATCAGTTGCTTCTGGATGGTAGAGCTGAAGTTGTGGATGGTGTGGCAGCTTGTGGATTGCTCTTGCTTCTTGGCCTAAAAAGACAGTAAGAAAGTCCCCATGGCCCCTGGTTTTGAAGCCTGTTGTGAGGTAAGAAATTGGAGTTTTGTGTGACTTTTTTTTTTAAATTTTCCTGTTCTGTCTGTTCTCTGGAAGGCAATTAAGAAGTACTCCTCTAAGAAGAGGAGATGACCTGAGGGGCTGCTCCAGTGCCTGTTAACCTTTCCATTTGGTTTTATCTCCTCGCTGATGACCACTAAACTGTGGTCAGGGAGTAAGGGGCAGGACACCTGGCAGGTTGGTCTAGTGAAAGAATAATCCAGAGCTGGAAAACACACTGGACGTAGCATGTGTGTACCAGCTGCTGTGAGACCCAAACAATTGCACTTGCCATCACAGAGACCAGTTTTTGTCTCTGATTTTGTATTTTTTCATTTCTGGAACAGCAAGGCTGTGCTGATACACAGATACACATCACTTTCTGCCTGATGATCTCGTGGGAACAAAGTATATTTTGACTTGTACTGGACAGCAAGATTGGGCAAAAAGTGGGCTCTGCCACCCCTCTGGCAAACTGTTGCTTTTAGTTAAGGAGCTCAGTTTGGTGATAGCATAGGGGAAGGTGTCCAAGTCTTGTACAGATTGTGTTAAAGAGTTGCTAGGCTTTGACAGAAACCAGAGTGCATCCTGCTAACGGGAGAAGCCTGTTAATCTGAGGTGTTTTTTCATGATCCTGTGAATCTTGCATTTCTCACTCTAACAATAGGCTTCTGCCATGCACAGGCAAACCCTTCCTCTAGACGCAGAACTAACAGACTGTTGGGAAATAGTGTGGGTGACATTATAACTTTCATGTTTTTTTTTCACCTTTATCCTTCTAAATTGGGAGGTTTCTTGGGGGTTTTAAATCTTGGCTGACTGGTTTGGAGAGACTGCCTATTGTGGCTCACTTTAAAAAAGAAAAGTCATTCACCTGATCCCTCCAGCCTTTGAAAACTTTCTCCAAAACAATGTTCTGATTTCAGGATTTAAAGCTACGTGGGGTTTTTTTCTGATAAAGGCTGACCTACCTAGTCATGTATTACAAATGATTTGGAGTTGTTTGGATTGTGTGGAGCAGCTTTACTGCATGTTTGCCAGAGCTGAGAGCAGACAGTTTGTTCAGCTCCTCTGCCCACATCCGCGGGAGTGGGTCCATGCTCCTGTGAAACGTAGCAAACGGGATTTCTCTGTGCTGATCCTAATATTAATGTACCTGAGAGCATTAGTGAGCGAGGAGGCATTTTTGGAACTATGTGCATTTGTTTTTCTCTGGGTTTTGTGTCTGCAATTCTGAACACCTGCTATTTCTAATTCCCATTTCTAATTCCCACCTGTAAGTTGATTTTGCTGGGAGGGTATATGCAGATTTCTGCCTGACCTGTTTAACTGAGTTTAATTTTTGCTAATTGGAGAACAGGATCCATTGCTATGTGACTGATTCACCCAGTCTTATACCAGTAAAATAAGTAGAGCAATATATTGAAAATAGTAGTTTGCAGACACCGCAGGCTGTCACTTCTTGTTGCTTATAACTGACAGATTCTAGAAACAAGTATTTGTGATTAATGGGCTGCAATTATACAGCAATACTAAAATGAAGTAGGACTAAAAATACCCTATAATGATTTTTTAAATGCTGTTCTGTTAATGAGAGGATTTGTCCATCTCTACATCAAAGAGAAACTTGTTAGCTCTCTGAGCTTGCCCACCTGTTTCTAATGCAGAAATAGAAATTGCTAATAAACGAGTGGAGGCAGCTGCTATGTTCAGACTGCAAATGTGCTGATAAGATCAACTAGTTGACAAGTGACATGGTAGGTACTACAAAGTGCACCAGTGTTTTCAGAGAGCTAAACTTGGACTTCTGGATCATTTCAGGGCATTTATTATGTGGCTGTTGAATATCAATTTCCAGCTGACCAAAAAATAGGCACATTGGTCCTCTCTCTAAGTAATTTTGGGTTTTCTCTGATTTTCTTTGCTTTGTTTTGATATATAATTTTGCAGGATTAGGTAGCAGAAGGAACGGTACCAAGCAGTGTATCTCTTCTGGCCTTCTGAATAGAAAGTGGTGTTGGGGGAAATTGCATTTTGCATTCACCAGCTACCCATTATATCTATAAACTTGCTCTGCTAGTTTTGTCAGGACAGTTTTTTTTAATGTGTGTGGCATCTTAGAGAAGTTCAATGCCTTTTCTCCCCACTCCTTCTTAACTCTATGTTAATGAACTTTGTATAATCGAATCAGGCCCCATAACTGACAGGACTTGTTCCAGATTTTAACTCTGTTTCCCAAAGAAGCCATTTTTTCAGTAACAGTCAGAAAATGGTATCTATCAGATCACCAGTGCATTTAGAATTTAATTTGCTCTATCAATTACAATTGTTGTGCTACTTAGCTGTCTAGAAAAAAAAAAAAAAGGAATTTTCTCTGCCACTTTTCTAATTCTTTTTACAAGACCTTTCTCTTCTTTCTTCATTGAATTTGTTTAACGAACTGTTTTGAAGATTTTCTGGCTTAGCCTGGGTGCTGCTTCTGTGCATTTGAAATAGATGAGGTTAAATAAAATAAGCTGAATTTTTTATTAAAACATGATGGGGACAGAGGTGATGAGTGAATGAAAAAGTCAGAATGGGGTTGGAGGTATGTCTTGAACCGCAGATAAAGAAGGACTTGTGGATGACTCAGGGAGAACATTGAAAGGAATTATGCAGTTTTCTATTGGGTCTCCCAAATGTTGTAGACTTTTTTTCTTTTTTCAAGAAAACCAGAGACACGTATTACCACATCCCATTTGCTTTCCTCATTTTTCCTTTTATGTTTCCATATTGTCTTTCACTTCCTCCTGAAGTCTGAAAACACGATGGACTAGTGATGGATGCAGGAATATAACCTAATTTTAGGAGGGGTGGGTAGGTTTCAGAATGAAAGTGATAGCTGTGTTATAGCACTAGAGTATAGGACAATTATCATAACTGAGAGAGGGCTCTGCTGCTGATGTTCAAGTGCAGGACTTAATTTGTTTTCGTAACTAATGAAAAGAGGAGGAAGTGTTTTGAAGACATGGGTTGTATAGAAATTCATGTCTTGGATGAATGTAAATGGCACAGGATGCTTTGTGACTGGAACTTGGGAAATGGTTGATGAGCTCCCAACTCTGTAGCTGATTTGTATTTTATCTTTGGGCAACTTGTTTGATTTTTCAGTAAATCCCTGCTTTCTTAACTTAGAACAATCTTGCAACATGTAATCTTCTTTATGTGAGGTGTTTCAAGAGAAGATGAGTGAGATGAAATGTATTATTGTTGGTATCAGAGGAACTTTGACAGGTCTCCCAAAGGTCTTTAGGGTCCCATGATGAGCATCTAACACAAGATTGTAATTAGTGATTGAAGTGGAGATGAAGAAAAGAGGTGGGTAGGACAGCAAGAAGAAGAAAACAAGATGGAAGAAAGAGATGCATAGGAGGGCAGGAAGTCCTTAAACTCTTTGTGGGTCAGGTTGCACCTGCTGGAAATACAAATGCAGGGAGTCTTTTATTGTAAAAATGAGGCTGTAGTAGATAACACTGCAGAAATGATCTATGGCTTGATTTTTTTCCTTTGTGCTTACTGTGCTGAAGGGATTTCTGAAAAATGATGTTGTCTTGTTTTTTGTAGTGCTCCCTACCCCTGTAGCCAGGTGTAAAAGGTGCAGCCAGAGTCAAGGCCATTTCTTGCCCTTTCTGATCAGCCGTGGACAGGGAAGGCTCTAACAAGGTTGGTGTCTCAGTTGCTTTGTCACTTCAGAGTGTTGCAGGTCACCCTAACACAGCTTGGGAATTTGTATTGCGGCGGAGTGGGAAAGGGCATTTAGTAGAGCAGGCGGTGAAGGCTGTTCCTGAAATGCAGTCCTGTAAATCCTGGCCTCTGGCAGCCCAAGCTGTTTAGTTATGTTTTATGAATCAAGTCGTATTGTATCTGTCGCAGCTTCCAGATGCCAAACTCCTTCTGTGACAGTTTTGTCAAGCGTTTTGAAAGGGCACAAAAACAACAGCCAGAGGGTCACCGTGAAGCACAACTCAACACATGGGAATCGTTCCTCACAAAGAGCAACTGGCCAGAGGCGAAAGAATAAGCAAGAGACAGACGAAGGACTCTGGGGTCTCAGTGGCCATAGTGCCCCTGCAATTCCTGTTCTGTGTTTAGCACTTACTAACTGTGAATGAGCACTAAAAAAAAATGTAGTGACACACTTGCAGTCTCTGTGGTGACACAGGTGATGGGCCTGGGAGCTACACAGAATGTCTGTAGATAAACGAAGCAATGCTCCTGCTCGTAAGTGATTACTTGCTTAATTTAATACCCTGTATCATGCCCTTTTAATCACAACACTTCCAGGACCCAACTCCTAGCTTGTCAAAGGTCTTTCTCACCAGGTAGGATATCACTTGCAATGCAGATACCGTGACCTTATTTGCCAGCCTATCAAGATGTGACTTGAAATTAGGCTCAGCCCAGATAAAAATTGCCGTTTGCACAAGGGGTAGTTCTGGCGAGGTGCTCCCCAGGAGGCCATCTAACCTGCCTCAAATGTAATTTAATAGACAGAAATCAAATAAAATAAATCAAATTAAAGCATGCAGTTAATGCATGCAAACTCTAAAATTAATTTGGATTACAAACAATGAGATTGAGTAGTTGATTCCTTCATCCGTGAAGGAAGCACACTAAATAATACAGAAAGCAAAGACAATTTAAGGAGATCTTTGGATTTTGATAGTTGATGGGGATGTTAGATGGCAGGTAAAGGTTATTTTTTTTTAATGTAAGGTGTTTTTCAGTACTTGTATATTCTTGCAGTTAGAAAACATCAGTTAAAAGTCTCTTCATATTTTGAAAACAAGGTATTAGCATAAGAAGCTTTGTTAGTATAGCAGGAAGATAAATCACCTTTGCAATGCTAGCCGTTAGCCCGTCATGGCCATGATTTACAGGGATTTTCTTTTATTTAAATAAGTGTTTCTTTTAAAAGTATTCTGATAGTTTACAGAGTGGAAGATGAAGTGGTAGTGAATGCTCTGAAATATAATGGTTTCCATATGAGTGCTTCTTATATCAAGTAAGAGAGAGGAGCTCGTGCCGTGGATTGTACACGCTGTAAAGAATGGCTGAGCTATGATGGAAGGATTCTGTGGCAGAGTTAATTGGAAAAGTTTAAAGTACTGTTGCGAAAATGCTGGGGTGAAAATTCAAGAACACACTGGCACTGAGGAGACGTGTCACAGTATCAGGTTCGTGAAGCTTGCCTCTGTATTTAATTTCTTGCACTCAGAAATTTAATCTGATCAGCAGCCATCACTCATGCTGTTAATTATTTGCCAAAAAGAACCTTCTGGAGCAGACTTTTTTTTTAAAAAACAAATTGACTATCACTTAAGAAACTATGAAATAAAGAGCAAAACCCTCTCTTGTGTGAAAACTCCCACTTTTGCGTGATACATGGAGTGGCAAGGAAGGATAATACACATTCCACTTCTACTTGTGCTTCTTCTGGGACTGCCAAGACTGTTTTGTACCTGACATGAGTACTTTTTTCTGTGCTTTGTAGCAATTTGTAGGGGGAAAAAAAGAACAGTTTTCTTTTCCCTAGCTTTCTTACCATCTTATTCCTAAGAAGAAACAATTTTCTCAAACAGACTAGTAGTCTTCCCAGCTTGACATTCCACTCCCTGTAGTGATTGATGTAGAAAGTCATTGTTCATTAGAAATCATTTCACTAGCATCTGAAGGGAGAAGTTCTTGCTGGCCTTAAACGGTGACTGCTTAGCATCTTAGCATGCAGAAATTTCAAACAGTATGTGGTATTTGTTTTATGCAGTGGCAAATTTTGTTCCACCTGTCTTTCTGTCAAGTATCCTGGGATACTGATTGTGCTATATGATCCTGATTCTTTCTTCATCCTTAGAGTATTTCGGTAGCAGAACTGCTTAAAAATAATGTGGTATGAACTTTAATGTTCATCTCTATTATCTTCCTTGGAAAAGTTATATTCTGCTTGTGGCCTAAACAACTAATGTGAGCTCTTGGTCTGAGGTTTCAACACAAAATGTTAAAACACTGTTATTTCTAGGATGCTGGAGGGTAGTAGGGGAATAGAGATTAAGACTGGCCACTAATATTAGATCTGCTACTGGCATGAGTTCTCCTAAACGTTTCCAGGGCGGGGGGTGGGGGAAGAGTTTAATTTATTAGATATGCCTCCCACTTTGGTCTTTGTTGAGATAAAACTTTATATGTAGAAGTAGGCTTCTTGTCAAGGCTAAAGGAAGCAGGAAGCTGTAGCATTCAGTAGTGGACAGTAGGATAGCCTCCTAGTTTAAGGATATTTCTGCATCATTCTGTTGATAAATGCTTCCAGTTCATTCAAACTCTGCTTTGTGTCTGTTACACAACATGTCACATAGTCTAGAAAATGAAAAATTGTGCTGCTTACATCATGGTACACCACCAGTCTTGCTGTCATGATGATTTGATTGAGAGACCTTTTATGTTGCTCCCTTATTTGCATCCTCTTGCTCAATTGTTTGGGGAGTTCATCTAAGAACTTGCCATCACGACAAGATTCATTATTCAGAATTGGGAGACAGTTTTTACCGTATCAGTCTCTGTCTGGGGAAAGCCAGAATTTCCTTTGGGATCACCTCTGAGCAATGCAATTCTAAACTTTAGGATAGACTTGGGCAGCAGTGACCTAACAGTCAATTTAGTGATGCCACAAATGAGGGGAACCTGCAGAAGGTCCTTTTCTGTGAAGTTGTTGACATAGTAAAGTGTTAGAAGGTACCTTTTGTAGACTTGTCTGTTTTCTTTCCCTTTTTGAGTTTTTCATATGTAGCAAAACATACAAGTTAAAAGTCTCATAGCTTGTTCACTGCAGGAGAAATACGGGACAATATTTTTAAGAAAAATTCCCTGCCAGGATATTTCTGGAGAAATGGAGTGATAAATACCAAATCAAGTGAAAACCAAGAATGAAATTTTTTCCCATCAGAGCCAATCTATGATGTTTTTTATCTTGAAAAAAATTGATATTTTATCCTTTTGATAATGAGAGACTCTGATTGCACTTTCTTTTAATATATTTTGTTTCTTACATGTCATTCCCTAAGGAAGACCTCAAGTCAGAGGCAGAGATGGATCTGTGCCTCTTAAAGGCACAACACATGTTTAAGAATAAGTATTGCTTTATGCTGTAGGTGGCATTATGTGGGTTTAACATCTCTGTTATGGGCAGAGGTGGGCAAAGACCTCTTTATTACTGAATCTGTCCTTTGTAGAGCAGAACTGCTTGAAGGAATACACAGCAGATAGCCAATTTTAACAGGAAAATAAGTTATTATTCCAACTGGTGAAAGAAACACTGACAGGTGCTCCGTTTTCCATGCTCATTTTAGGGCTAACATGCCCCAGTGCAGGTCCAAAGTTGATCTTAACCTACTGTGGTCACAGAAAGGCTGGACAAAATACTGAGATCTTCACACAGCTTTTTACCATTCCTCTCCTGCCTAGATTCCCAGAAGGAGATTTTCCAGAAAAATAAGAACTTCGGAACTGGATCCATCAAAATCAGTAAAGAAAACAAATGCCTGTTGGGTTATTTCTGTCCCCAGTTACTGCAAGATCATTGTGTACAGAATGGCTTCTTGTGCTCTGGGCAATGTGGTTTTAATGTTAACTTCTACCTCTCCACAGGGGAGATTCTTCAGTATAACTCCGTGATATTCAGCCTAAATGTTCCTTTGCGAAGTTTCATCCCATTAACCCTGGCTTCACCCTAATTTAGAACTCTAAGCAATTCCTCTTGCTGCTGTGCTGTGTTCTCAGAACGACTCCGGTGAAGGGCACAGGGTGTTACACTGGGGTAAACGCTGTGCCTCTCATAAGCAGGAGGCATGGCTTGAGGCATCACTCGCAGTGTGAAAGCCATTTACTCCGGGGGTGTGCTCTTGCCCTCTGTGAGAGATTCCTGCTGCAGACTGTCCATCTGCTGCCCTTCATTTCTACAGAGAAGCTCTTAATGCCATCCGCAGGGCTGGGGCTGTGGCCAGAGGGCAGCTCGTGCCTCAGAATTCACAACTCAGTGATGCTCTGCCCTTTAGGTGCAAAGTCAGCTTGATCCCTTTAGGGATCAGACACTCCGAGGTCTCTCTGGCTGGGGATGTAACTAGAAAGTGTAGAGTTGTTGCTCTTGCAGTGTTGTAATGCGCCTTGCAAATGAGATAGATGGGCTGTGAGTGAGTAGTGGATATATAGAATGAAATGTAAAAGTAAAGGGTGAAAATATTGCTGGTTTGGAGCTGAAGCCTTATTAAAGTCCTGTCTATCCTATTTGGGCAAATTCTTTCTAAAGTATCATGTGTCACCAAAATCCCATTAAACTGTCACATAAATTATCAGAGTTTCCTTTTTCCATCACTGTGGATTACCCAGGGAGATATTTTTATGACAATGGAAGCGCTTTCAGTCGGCTCCTCCTGCCTGATTTCATTTTAGATGAAATCCTTCTCTCGGAAAAGAGCCCATGGATTTCAGAGCTGTATGGATCTCTGTGCTCTGCCTGTGCAGCAGTCATCCTGCAGGTCTCTGCTGCACTTACCTCCTGCCTCCACCTTCTTTTAGGCAAGGGACACTTTAGGGCAGTGCTGCTACTTCTCTAATCACACCAAATGAGAACACTGTATAGTTTTGATGTATATCTGGTACAGCATCTTCCACTCTTCTGAACATTCACTGATGGGTTCTTCTCTCAGGCCATTGTTGTTACCTTCATGCTAATAAGCCAGAAGGTGGAAGAGTCATACATGTACCGAACTTGAAGATACTTCTTTTTTCTACCTGCCGTGTCTCAGAGGTGTTGCATTTCTACAAGGCAATCTACGTCTTTCACGTGATGGCTGAAAAATATGTGGATTGAGGGGCAGGCCGTGGCAGTACAAAAATACTTGAGTATCTGAAATTGCCTGCTGCCATAGAGCAAGTTAAGGCTGTAATGTGCATGGTAAGCATCCTTGCCTGCTGGATGACAGATAATCTGGAGCTCCCTACATCAACCAGTTGGGTAATCTCTTGGGAGGACTCTTGGAGCCAATCTTACTGTTTGCTACTCACCCCTTTCAAAGAGTGCATACGCAGAAGCTGAGAACCACTAGATTTAAGGATAATGAAGTAGATCGGGAAGATAATTTCTAATGAAAGGAAACACAGTAACTCTATTACTACAATCTTAAAGTGATAGCACTGTCACTAACGGAGCAGGCAAGACAGAAATTTCCATAAATATTTCTCTATGTGGGAGGAAGCCCAAGCTTCCAATGTCAAAATATCATGATGATGAAATATTTTTGATTAGTCACTAATTACTGGCTAACTTAACATATTTTAAAGTGGCTAACATTAAGTATTAAGCTGACACTTTGTATCAAAGAGATCAAAGGAGATGTCTGTGGATTGGAATAATGATTCCAGCAGCACTCAGAACACAGAGGTAATTCCAGAGGACTAGAGGGGAATCTTGGACCAAATTTCTAAAGAGATAGCTAGAATGACCTAGTGCTTGTAGCCCTCACACTGCCACTGTTCTGGGCACTGGAGTAGAGTGGCTTGATGCAGGACTTCATAAATAAGGACATAGTAGAAGGAAGCATAAATATATGGGCATGCCAGTGAAAGAAGTCAAGTCACTACAGAAAGGCTTAGCTGATAGCCAATAACTTACAATTCCTCTTATGCAACCTAGTCCCAGTGGACAGTGAGAACAACTGATTGCTATCTCTTTTTATAGCAGCCTTTTGCAATTTAAAGGTCATCTCTTCCCATTCTGTTCATCTTTCCTTTCTGAGTTTAAAACCCATTTTCTCCAATTTATCTTTGTAAGTTATGACTTCTGAGCCTTTTATCATTCTTAATGACCTCTTCTGCAGTTTTCATTTAATTCACTTTTAAACTATGGTGGCCAGTAGTGGGCACAGCCTTCCAGCTAGTTGTTTTTGCTTACTTGGTTGAACAGAGCAAAGGTAGAGTGTTCCTCATCTTAGCTGTGATATTGCCTGTTATTACATCTCAGGAAAGCTGCCATTTTTGGAACTGCGTTGAATCACTAACTCATCCACTAGAATCCACTGATTCTTCTTGGTGGTACTTCTTCTGAACCAGCTGTCCCACATTGTGATTTTATTTCCTCAGACTCTGTCTGTGGGAAGTGGAGAGACTATACCTGTGGGAGTTATGGCCAGGTAGAGGAACTCCTCATCTTAGTGACAGAGCTCTGGAAGGAGGTAAATGCAAGGTAGCTTGCTTATCATCAGTCTCATAAGGCAGCTGCCTTATGTAACAGCCATATAATTTCATATTTGAAGTTTGATGTTATCTGAGCAGTTCGGAGGGTGTGCAGAGTGAGGTGGGATATGCCAGGGAATGTTGAGTTGGTATGTCCAAAAATGGGTTATATTGCAGTGGTTGGAAATTTCAGGTAGGCTAATTCGGATGCACACACTTAAAATGGGGATGTTGGTTATAAACGGAAACAATCTGCAAAGGGTTATAGTAGGTTTTCCATGGGTGCAAGTTCTGAAAATAACATTCAGTTGTTCCCCAATCTTCTGCAAGAGGTATGCTTTAATTTGAGCAGGAATTATTTCATATGGATTTCTTTTAGCTTCAGTCATACAGAAGGTCATGTTAAATAACAGTAGTGGTTCCTGCTGCTTTCAACACTTGAAATTTTGGAATCTGCCCCAAAACAGACTTGACAACTTGCTTACCAATTTCCTGGAGTTAAAAACCAGCAGTAGTAGGATGTCAAGCTGCACCAACTCTGGGCAGTCGTACCCATATTCGGCTCCCTGATCATCTCTGATTCAGAGGTGAATGAATTCATAAAACACATGCACAAAAGGAGGTTGCCAAGCAACTTGGAGCCTGAAACTCTCCCACCAAGATATGAAGGTAGAGAACAGGCAGCAAGAGGTGATTTATAATGTTCACCACTTTGCCACAGGTAACACTAATAATACATATAATATAGACCTATTTAAGAAAGGAATAGCTTATTGATAATTTTGTAAAACAACAGCTGGTCTTACCAGACTGCGTGTTGCTTCTGTCTTCAGATATGTCTGCTTTTGGAGTATTTAGCCAAAAGCAGGCTCAGCAAGGAGACAATGATGTTGGGGGAGGGAAGAACTAGTCTATCTTAAGGCAACTGAAAGACTGACAATTAATGGAAATTTTTTAGGAGGGGAATAAAGTGTCTGTGGCAGACTGTGCCTCAGATCAGTTTCAAGTTTTCTATGATCTCAAGATTCGATGTTTTTTACAAACATACTTTAATATATTCATTGTACATCACACCATATCCTGTCTTCTCTCTGGCTTTGTGTAACCCTGCAGCCTTGGGCATATCAGATGTATCCAGGGCAGGCTGCAGCCGTGACATGCATGGAAGAGCAATGGATGATGCTCCTGTTTATCCATCATTTGACTTGCAGAATATCCTGTAGTGGCCACAGCTAATTGAGTTGGAGAGTTTAGCTTTCTTGAATTTTTGTCTACTATGGCCTGGAGTAAACTTGACCCTTTGGTTTGCGTAATGCTGTATTTAGGCATAAGGGGGGGAAAAATAATTTTGTGTTTTAATGGTCCTGGGCTTGGGGTAAAGGGAAGAGAGATGCAAAAGCATAGCCAGAAAAATTACAGTCAAGACCTGGATCTAGATTGAATTCCTCACATGCTATGTACATAATTCCCTTTGACTCTTTATAAAATCTTAGCCCTGTGTTGTTTCAATGCCCAGTCCCTCTACAAATGGTATGGCTCAAAACTCAGCTTGAAATAATTTAGAATATCAGCCCAGGTCACGGCATCTGGAACTGCATTTCATTTCCTTTCTGCGCTCCTCTTGATGAGGGACACTGCTGTGTTAATGGGGTCTTGTTCATTTCTTTCAGGCTGCTCTTTCCCCAACTGATGTCATGGTTAGCGACATCAAAGTCACCTCTTGGCAAACCTTGTGATGACATGACTAGAGGAAGATTCTTTCAGCATGCAGGAGATTAAGCAGGAAGTTAGCAGTTCTGGAAGAACAAAGCTCTTATTTTCATGCATATATCTACAGTCAAAATGAATGAATAGAAGGAGAGATGGGAAGTAGGTGATACGTTCGTAGAATTATTACTCAAAGGGTTTTTGCTCAGAGTTTTGCAAAAGGAATCAGTGACGCTTTAATCTCTCACCTCGGGTATTGTTGGTGCCACGTTATATTCTGGGCATGTCAAAATGTAACACAGTGTAACGAGACATGATCTGTTGGATAAGGCTTTATGTAGCATGAAAAGGTTCTTCTGCTTTCTGGTTTTATTATTTACATTCCCAGAGAAGGTTGTGTGGGCTTTGCAGAGATAAATGGCTAACCTGAGCTTTCTGGCTGCTTCCCCACAACTTGGGGAGGATTTTGCCAAAGTGTTGGCTTGAGGATCTTGAAGACTTGAGCGTGTTTCTGGGTTTGGAAGGAGGCATCTGAAAGAACTTGTGCTTGTGCATCCTGAAGATAGACTTGGTGGGACACAAGAGGTAGTCATAAGATGTTCTGAAATACCACAGAGGAAGGTCAGCTGGGCACCGGTGTAAACCAGTAATCTAGGCTGGGTAGTGCCCAGCTGGTCTTGTCAGGACTGGGACATCATGGGGATGTTGGAAGTTAGGAATGAAGGGAAGTGGCTGACCTGACGTGCAGGAACCTTGACTGGTGTGCTAAGTATGGCTGGCCAGGGTTGGTGCTGTCCTGAGCTCGAGTGTTTATTGCAGTTACCGTGATAACTTCAAGGCAGATAAGGAATGGGGTATGCTGTAAAGCACACGATTGAGTGACTCCTGCCTGCCACAGAGTTAAATCTTTGTTTCCCAGGTGTTTCAAGGGTAGAACGGTTTATGAGCATGTCGTCAGCTCTTTGCTCTATTTGCTGCTTCGTTAGCCCTCACGCTGGGCGCAGGCTGGGGGAGCACAGTGTTTGGATATGGGATTTGGCTGTGATGGCTTCCCTGAAGGAAAGAGGCAGTTAACGAGCCCTGCGATTTCCTGGTTGGTACACACCTTGGTTATGACTCCCTGGTGGATGGGAAGTCAGAGCTGTGGATGTGCTTGTCAGGAGGGGAGCTTTTAAAGGAAGCTTTAACTAGAATAGAAAGGTTTCTTGGCAGGAGCTACAGGAGATGGGTCCCTGTCACCCACAGGGAAACAATGTCTTTCTGACTGGCCACTTTCCTCCCATTTCTTGGGTTTTCAGATCTGGAAACTCCAGAAGCTCTTCTGACGTTGAATCTAAGACAAGCTTGGCTTTGATCAGCCTTGAGAGGAAGAACTGCATGCTATTTGCAATTAGCAGAAATATGGTTTCTGAGATGAGAAAGACCTTGCTTAGAGTTTCCCCCACCCCTCCCTGACTTATTTTGTCTGAGGAAAGAACCTCTAGATTAAGATGTTTTGCTCTCTTCCAATATACAGAAGAGATAAGAGTTAAAGCTGTGTTCATCAATTGCAAAAGAGAACATGTTTTATTTTGCTTTGTGCTATTTACAGCTGTTGTCCATTAGGAGTCCTCAAGAGCCTCATTCTCAGATACAACAAACAGCACAGTCCCATAAGTTTAACTCAGCAATGAGCCTGCAAAACAGCACTAAATCATGGTGATGGGAGAAAGAGGAAAATGTTTGAAAATGGGAATGTGCAGGTGATGTCTTCGTGAAAGCCAGTTTTTGCTTGTTGCTGTTTTAAAGCATTACTAAGGTAGACTGTAATGCACAACTAACTGGAGCAGAATAGACATCGTGTGCTCTAATTATGGGGGGGGGGGGGGGAATCAGAATGACTAGTAGTTCTACAGGAGCTAAACAAATCTTTTGCAGTCCCTAAGTGCCCTAGGGACTTATGTATGTACATTGCTCAAAATATACTAACCTCACAGTAAGGTAAAGTGTAAGAATGATAAAAGACTAATATATGGCTATTGAGAAACAGAGTTCCAGTTCCTTTACTGGACCAGACTATGATAGCTGTGTATAAGCTCTTTGAACTGAGTGCAGTGACTCTTCTAGCACCCACTGACTGCTGAAGAGGAAGGCATGGAAGTGGGGAGATGTGGAGGGGGGATTGTTTCCAAGTCTGAGTGCATCCCTGGAAGGTGTAACAAATTGTACTGTAATGTATGTATTGAGCAGAACTGTGCAGAAGGTATAGTTAAGGAGAAAAATTAGTGCTTATTCCTTGTTTGACTGCAAAATGAGAAATTTCACTTGTATTCTCAGCTCTGACACAGCCTTTGCTTTGTTGGACAAATTGCTAGACAGCTTTTTAATAACATCTATATTTTTCAGCATGCCGTTCTACCTCCCTGTTTCACGTTAATTGATTAATGATTTGTAAAGCATGTGGAAACTGAAGGACAGCTTTGTGAGCCAAGGACAAAAGCATATAACTGCTAATTCAGCATTTGTTTACAAGGGCACTGAGCTGATGCCATTGGTTTTGTTTTTGTCCTGTTACCACTCCTAAGCTTGTCAGTTGGGGTCCCTCAATTCACACAAGGGAACAGAACCTGAGCTCTGACGTTTCCTGATAGAGCAGGACAAACTATCCTGGCATCGTTGTGATGCCCTGACAGATAATGGTTTCCACTAAAGTAAATCTGTCAAGCTGACTTGTGCCAACCCCCAAGATTGTGAATGCTCACAAAAGGATCATTTTAAGACAGATAATTGCTTTGTCCTTTCCTTTTATTTTTGGTGCATGGCAGGTGTCTCCTGCCTTCTTCTGTTTCCTTGGCCCATGTGAGGAGTGTGCTTAGCACAGATGGGATCTTCAAAGAATCTGCTGTCAAACTTGGTCTTTTCTAAGCATATGTATACCGGGAGTTTTTGGAGACTTATAACTAGATGAAATGTGGGTGCTTTTTCACAGGAACAGCAAATAATGTATCTGATAACAAGGAAATTTCCTCTGTCAAGTTACAAGTCTACTTTGAAACAGGTTCAGTGGAGATCCTATCAATGAACTGTTTAGCAAGACTGATTTTTTTTTTTATTTTTTTTTTAAAGTGACCCACTGAATCCTCTCCCTACTCCAAATTCCCTCAGCTTGTGTCTCCCGTGCCAAATGTATGCTAGAAACAGCTGAACTCTTCTTGTTGTGACTTCTGAAAAACAGCTTTGTAAATCTGAAAACTGTCTTTCCACCAAAAGTAACTGGCTGCCTTAGCTATGTGCATTGTTATTCCTACTTTTTGTTGTGTGGACATGAAATGATGGTTAGTTTGAGTACTCTACCTCTGTGGTCTATCTAATTGATGCATTCATGTATTTTTCTTGAATCGTATCACTTTAACTTGATTAGTTATGATTTTGATCCTACAACATGGGTTACTGTCAAAGATCAGACAGCTTCCATGTCCTTCGAGCCCTTAAGGGTAGACAGGTCTGTTTAAAGATTTGGAATGTTCTCAACTGCTAATGGTGAAATACCAAAAGTGGAGCAGGACCTCAGACAAATTTATTTCTAGCTGCATTTTAAACCTTAGTGAAATTTGATAGACTGCAACTTCCAAGAATTGCCAGAAAGTATATGGTGCCATTTTGAGAGGCAGTAATTGACACATGCAAAATGCCCTCTAATAGTACATGGAAATGTCTGCAAGGTGTCATAGAATAAACAAACAAAAGAATAGCGATGAAACTTGCTGGACCAAACCTGGTATTAATTGGCAAATAGCATGCCAAGGAAATGTCTAAACTATTTAGGGATGTATTTTCCATAAGATATGCCTTGTTAACTCAATTAAAAAGGAATAAAACACACTTGTAAAGATATAATCCAAAGAGAAGTCCTGTTTAGTTTTTTGGTATTTTTCTTTTGCTTTGTTTTACAGATGACCGTCCTTATGTATTTCTAATGGCCCGTGTTCACCCTGGTGAAAGCAATGCCAGTTGGGTAATGAAGGGGACCCTGGAGTTCCTTGTGAGCAGTGATCCCATTGCTGATCTCCTGCGGAAATGTTTCATTTTCAAGATTGTCCCCATGCTTAATCCTGATGGAGTCATTAATGGCAAGTGAGTTGTGACATGTGCTTATTCTGGGGGGTTTGTCTGGGGGCTTTACCCCTGTGCACATAGCAGGTCTCGTCTGCAGTGTTTTGGGTCAGAAAAATTCCCTTTGCCTCGTGTTTTATTCTTCCTCTTATCAATCCCATATAGCAAATGTGAATCTGAGATATGGCACGGTGTGCTGTCTTGCATTTGTCAGATATACGTGATTCTGTAGTGTATGTGGACATAACATCTCTCAATTGTCTGGATGGACTATTAGTGGTGGCAGAGAAGCGGGTTCTTTTTTGATAAATGGAGAGCTGTCTATTCTGATAAAGCAGCAGGGCAGACTTCACCTGCAAGACAGATATGCTTGGGAATAACTGGCTTTAATTAATGCTTTGTATAGCCTGGTGGGGGGGAAGATGAGTAAGGATCTATTAAATTTTCACATTTTCATGAAAATGTTTCCATATAGTGAAGCTCCCTCCTTTTCCCACCTCCTTTTCAATCTTCCCTCCCACACGTTTCCTAAGAGATACTGAATCTGAGCCAGGAAAATACTGATTCCTTTTTCTATTCTTTGCCTTTACACCATCCCTGCCCACCCACACTAACTTTCCTTCCCTCTCCCTGAACACGAGTGGAAAAAGTACAACTTTGCTCCTAGTAAGTTAACATGAAATAAATATTGCTGTGCTTCCAGTGAAAGAGGAATTCCCTTTGAAGAAGAATGCACTAAGCTAAGGTATGCTGGCACTTCACTGGAAAAAAGTCTGAAAAGTTTGTTCACCTCTTTGTGTGTCTGTGGAGTGGCTGCAGTCAATAACTCTTAGTGCTGTCTCTGATGCAGGGGCAGGGCATGATGATGATCACATCCCACCAGTAGCTGGAGAGTTGTCTGTTTTGACCTGGTCACAGAATCACAGCATGGTTGGGGTTGGAAGGGACCTTAAAGATCATCAGGTTCCAACCCCCCTACCCTGGGTAGGGACACCTCCCACCACATCAGGTTGCTCCAAGCCCCATCCAACCTGGCCTTGAACCCGTCCAGGGATGGGGCATCCACAACTTCTCTGGGCAACCTGGGCCAGGGTCTCACCACCTCCCAGGAAAGAGTTTCTTCCTGAGATCCTGGTGAGGTGGTCTTGCAGGTTTTGGTCAAAACTGTGTCCCCTCAGCTTGTGGCAGTGGAACACACAACAAATCTTGAAGCTGAAAGATCAGCTTAGACAAGCACTGAAACCATAGTGAAGTGTAGAGAAGTAACTCTTCTTAAGCTATGTTTTCCTGTCCACTTTTGGGTCAGGCTGTGCAGATGGAGTGCTGCAGAAACAGAAGAATAATTCTGAGCAACAACTGAGTTGAGACTCAGTTCAGAACTGAGGGGTTCAGTAGAGAGCAGCAGCCTGGGCTTCTCTGGTAGTTTCTAGTCTGTGACTATGAACAGTGATAGCTGCTGTGCTCCCCAGGACTTGAGCATACCGGTGGTCTGGCAGCACTCTGCAGAGTAGCTGGATGCTGCCCCAGAGCATTCGAAGCCTCTGCTGGCACAAAATGCTTCCTTGATCCTTCCAGACAGCAGAAGCAAAAAAGAAAGGTTGTGACTTTTTTCTCCCTTTTCTCTTTTTCCTTTCATTGCACTTAATTAAGGCTTCCAGCAGATGGAAGACTGGAGGGAATGTCTGACCTTTTTTTCTCCAGCTGCCAGGAGTGAGTGTAGCAGAGAAAGGACCCTCAGGAGAGAGGACGTGGCTCTCGGTGACACCTGGATGAAATGTACTGCCTGGGCTCATGTCACACAAGAATGTGTTTTGCCTTCCCTGGTGCAGATGAGCTTAAACTCTTGTTAAATCTGATGATGAATGAAAAAGTTTGGTCAGCCTTGCATGTGGGATAGGAGCAGAGGAATCGGGACATAGCCATGGCTCTGTTCCTGATTATGATGCCTGGGAAAGGGAAAGAAGCATTCCTTTATGCTTTAATTTCAATACTTTTATCCCATAAAGCCTCCCGTGGCCCCGACATTATTCTTATTTCTTCCCCTGTGGTCTTTTAGTAGTCTTGGGTCCTCTTATACAAAAAGAAATGCATGGAACTTTTTTTACAATTTAGAATCACTACTGTTTTATTAGCTGGTCAAATTTTGAAAATATTGTTCTCAGAAAACTCTATTTATCAGGAACTGTGCAGAGTAGCCTTAGTGAAATTTTTTGGATTGCTTAAAAAAAAATTAAATTCCACTCTTTAAGTGAAATTGTACCCTGAAATTAGGTCTATTATAGTCACAGTTATGTAAAATGCTGAATGGAAGATTCTGTAAGGGAACCTCCATTATGACAGCACAAAAAAGAGGGCTTTATAAGGTAACACAACGCTGCTTGCTGTTCACACTGTTCCACACAAACTCGTTGTCACGTGCCTGAGTGTCGAGTTGTGTGTGTGCTCAGGGATGCCTGTGCTGTTGCATATGAACTGGTCGTGAGCTCACACGCTGACTCTGGTGCTGGCATCCTCCTGTCATCAGCCTACTGTCACAGCTGTCCCCAGCATCTGCTCAGAGCTGTGTGCCAGCCACACACATGTCTGGTGCTCCCGTGCGTGGGCACAGTCACAACATGGTAGTCAACATTTTGTGGGTTTGGCTGGACTTCTCCAGACACTGCAGTTCTAGATAAATATTGCTATTTATTACACCTAAATTTAGGGTTATTAATGATATCAGTATAACCTAATTTATATCACCATAAACAGCAGTAATAAATGATGCCAAATGCTAAGACTCGATGCTTGCCAACTGTGCCTGTTTGATGAGGACTTTCCCCACCACCACCTCCCCCTATGCCCAGTTCCCAGAAGTGTTAAATTAAAAATGATCGGCCTTGCAAGATCATTGATCAAGCAAGAAGTGGAAGCTCCCGGGGAAGTGATTTTGTTGTTAAAAAATATTTCATGTGCAGACTGATCATGGCATGTCTATGTGTTTTGTGTATTCAGAAATTCTCTTCCCACTGACGTATCCTTAACTGGCCAATATCTCAGTTCTTTGTTGAGTTCATGTCTTATTCTTACATTTCCACCTTTTTCCTCTTTCTTTACTCTTTTTAATGTTTCCTCTTTCTTCTCTTATGTCTGTCCTTTTCTCTCCCTCTTCTCCTTCCTATTGAATCAAAGAAGCTTTTCAATGAAAAGAACTTGATGCATTTTATAAATGAATTGAACCAATCAGTGGAGGTGGGAGCTGGTGAGTCTTTTTTTGGTAAAGGGATGATTTTTTTTTTTTGGAAGCAGCATGATTTTTTTCAAAGCTATGGGGTAACCATAGTAGCAGTTAGGAAGAGGGAATCCTGATTTGCATTTTGGATTATAGCCATGGACTATTCTTTATCTGGTTTAAAAATGCCCTTTTCCTTCCTGCACCTGCCCTCCCACAACACAGTCTGAGTGAGCTTTTCTGCTGCTCAGAGGTAAGGTAGGTGAGGTGCTGGGTGTCTTGTCTCTCCATTGATATTCGCTCCCACTTTATTTAGGTTGTTTATTCCATCCCATTTTACTTGAGGCTTTGTTCGTTACTTCCTCACATCCAGCAGAAAAAAGCTTTACTTCTTTGACAATTATTGAAATTCAGATAGAAATGTCCAATAAGATTCCTTCTAGAACAGGTTTCCTCTGCACACTTTTTTTGTACAAAGGGAAAAATAAGTGTGCTTCCACTTATTCTTTGGAGTCTGGTCTTTTGTTTTTTGAAGGACACTAATTTTAAGAGAAGGATCAGAAGCACATTTGTCTCTATACCCAAACCACACTATTTGTATATATGGTTGCTTTTCTCTCCTATATTAATGCTTGTCTCCTGCATTGAGACAGTGTGTTCTCCAGACAATAAGAGGCAGAATTGATCAAGGACAGGAAAAAACCTCAACAAAAATGAACAGCCAGATGAAGGTGTCAGTTTATGATCCAGAACTGCATCCAGTCGGATTAAACCTTGAGGTGATGTTACACAAAGTTGTACGACTGCAGAGATCCCTCCTTTTCTGTATTGCTCCTCTGTGGTCAGAGGATTGAAGAGAAGTTTAATTCTAAGAATTTAGCTGTGTATAACTGAACTGGCCGTGCACTTTGCAAACACTCCAAAGGCTTCCTCCAAATTAGTTGATCTATGATGAGTGTGTTTCTCTAAGGATAGTGCAGTGATGCGGGAAGGCTGGGAAAGGTGTGTTTTCAAACTGTCATTAATTAATGCAGTGGGAGAATTTGTCTCTAGGAGAGAGAGGTACAGCAGAATTAGTGTGCTGCTTTTTTTTGTCAGACCCTCTACATGTCTGTCCCCCATGGTGACTTCAGAAATCCCATGTCTAAATTGGTACAACCACGTCAAAAGTAATTGGGTAGACATATGTGAAAGCCAAAGTATACTTGGATAAAAGCATTTTGTAAGAGATACAGTCCTTACCCATTTATAATGGTGGTACTCAGAGTTGCCTGTGGTAAGGTGGCATATATAAGTGCATTGATAATTTCCTCAGGACTTCAGAGGGGATGAAAATGCCAGTTCTGGGAGCATCTGTACTGGCTTGGTGTATGGCTCTGGGAAGTGCGTATGAACTTGTTTGAAATGGGTGAAGACCACCTCAACTTCTTTGAGCCAGGTAGCCCTGTTGCTCTTGTCAACCTTATAAGACCTCTCCCTTAGCGAAGATTCGTGGATTTGGGAGCTTAGGGTAGCAAATGTGGCTTGTGCGTGCACAACATGAGGTAATATGTGGGCTGTGGTATTCCTCACCTCATCTCTGCAAGCATTTTCTTGTCGGAGCCAGAAGTGGGGTCTGACCTTGCACGGTGGGCTCTTCAGAGTACCTCTCTGTGCTGTGGGAGGTGCCCCAGTTTTCACCAAGGCTCTTTGTCCTGTGTTGATGTGACAGCTCATCCTTAGCTTTCCTTCTGCAGTGAGCATCCTTCTGCAGATGGCTGCGCCCCAGGACTCTCCCTTCTGACAGTGCTTCCGATGCAGTGTTGTTTATTCCTTCCTTTATCAGCCAGAGCTGCTGGGCCCCATGAGTTATTAGCTCTATTCACTCATTGTCAGTGTTTCTTCCTTCGTAAATATGCCCCCATACGTCTCCACTTCTGAGGAATATGCTTTCTCTTCTATTTACTGCTTTTCCCAAGCCCCAACCTTCTCATCTCTCTCTCCACCCAGTGGCCCAATAACAGCCAAGGAGATAAATAAGCTACATAACTCTTTCCAGCTATTATTTTTTGTTGTTGTTGTTTTTGCTCTGCATGGTAATATATATAATAACAAGGAAACAAATCTTATTACTAAAGTAATTACAATAAATAAAAAGCCTAGAGGGGAGATGAAGGAAGGGTCTGTCGGGGGAGTGATTGCAGTAGGATTTTTTAAAATTTAATTTACTTGAGATGTTCTCTGCCACTTTGTTGATACCCTGCTGAGGGGGGCTGTGACTAATTATCAGCCAGCTGTTGTTCCAACACCCTCACCTAATTTATTGTGTGGCTGAGTCTCTAAAACAGGAGCCTGTCTGCTAACATTGTCTATGGGACTCAGTACCAGCCTTGTGTCAGTGGTTGGCTTTATTGTTTGGTGCTTTTTTTCTCCTGGAAGATGAATAGCTGAGGTTTAAGATGCTTTGCTGCCATTCCTTTTATCTTCCAGCATATCCCATGTGCTTCCAGGAGTTTAAGCAAGAGAGTACACTCAATCTATTGCATTGTAACTGCTTATCCCAGCATCCAGCCTAGTAACAAGCCAACAAAACTGCTAGTTTTTAACAAATTGTCCAGAGAACTGCATAACAGTCTGTGTGTCTTGCTTGAGGACAAAACAGATCTAGCCGTAGAAAGTCAGGTATGGACAGGGCATAGGGCTCATTAAACTCTGAAGTCTTGGACTTAGTTGTCCTGCTTGCAGGTTTCTTATTCCATATTCCTGCTTGCCAGTAGAATGGATATTACAGACCCGTCAGTCTTCTAAATGGTCATGAAAACTAATTAATAGTAGTATTAAGAACTGGATGGATTTAATACATTGTCCCTTGTTTCATTAGTCTTTGAATTGCAAAAACACGTGCAGTCTCTGTAAAAGCTCTGAAACAGTAAATGTACCCCATGAGTTGCATGCACCTCCCTTGGCTCTTTCATACCAAATTTATGCTGGTGATGTGAAGTTGCTTGGGAATTTCACTACAAAAATCACTTGGTGTGGGCTCTGGAATATTACTGTCTTGGACTACTAAACACTTAAGCTTTTAGCCTTGGAAATTATTTCATTTTAGATAGCTACTACCTTATATTTTCAAATTAGCATGAATATTAGATATGAACATGATGTTCCACAGGCTCAGAAAGGAATAATTTTGTTCTGCATTCATGTCTATTTTCCTGACTAACGATGGGAGTTCATAATCAGATGTGCACACTCCTTTGAAGACATTTCCAGGAGCCAGGAGACTGGTGTACAAAGCTAGCTTTTAGTAAAGTTAATGAGATGATTGAATTATATTATTATTCTTGTTAGCTTGATTGTGTATCATTATCCCTTTTGTTTGTTATTATCCTTATTTGAGTCCCCTTTGTGGTATATTATTCCCATAACAATCATGCCTGTGCTTGGCTCTGTATAGAGACAGGCAAGGAGCAGCTGGTCCCTTGTTAGGAGCTGGTGCATTAGTGGCACAGCCTGTGCATTAAGATTGGTGGGAATGGAAAGGATGTTGGGCTCTAGTGCAGCCTGGCTACAGTGATGCACTTCATGGAGTGTGAGTTTTGTAGCTACAGCTCTCCTTCAGAGAGACCGCCTTGGAATTTGCTGGAGGTACCTGCAAACCTGGCTGCATAGGTAACTCTATACTAAGAAGTAGTATTTACTGCTGAACTTTGGATTTTGCTTCTAACTTGATTGTGGTAGGAATCAAATACTGCTATAAAAATTGCATATTTTGAAGGTGAGCTAACGTCATGAGTAAAGGGGCTGTTTTGGTCACCCATCTCAAGATCGGGTCTGCTTATCCAAGTTAATGCCTATTGGAAGTTACAGATTCAGAACTAGAGTTGTTATTCATAGGATGGGAAAAGAGAAGCCCACAAAATGAAATTGTAAAAACTTCACTTTTATAGATGCAGTGAAGAATGTCCAATACTTTACTGCAATATCCACAGTACCTGAAAAGCTGAAATTGCCTGGGAATGAAGGTTATTGTCTCTTGTAATATACCTTCTTATATTACATTGTGTAATAAATCGGGCAGTATTTCTTTTGCCCTGAAACTGGACATCCCTGGAGTTCCAAGTGACATTTCACGTTTTATATGACCATTCAGTCTCTTTTAAGTATTAAAACACATCTTTCTTTTCTTTTTTTTTGTGAAATATGTATAGAAGTTCTTATTTTAAAGCCTATGAATTAAAAAAAAAAAATAATCTGAAGCTTAGTTATGCAAGTATAAAGCTGCTTTTCCATGACTTTGCTCTAAAAATTTCTGGTTTGGATTAGCTCTGTATTTTCTCTAATGTTGTTCTTTGTTTTTTAACATTTTTATTTATTTATGTATTTCTCTCTCACTCTCCCCTCTTGGAATCTGTTATCCAAATGTAACAATAAAAGCTGACAAAGTACTGTGATAGGAGCAGAGATACTAATGGCCTTCGGTTGGAGAAATGGACTGGCGATTGAAAGTGGTATTTGTAGAAATGGGACAAAAAGGCTTATCCACAAAAATAAGCTTCATTTGAAAGCTTATGTTTTCAAAATTGCTTGTGCAAAAATGCACCTACAGAGGAGCAGCTGAAGTTGAATTGTTCACCTGCGCACATGGTTCATATGATTGCACACGCAATTGGGGTAATTATGTGGGCAAATCTCACTCCAGTGATTTCAGTAAATTGCCACCCAAATTTAGAAATCTAGCTGAATGTCCCACAGAAGCATCAAGAAAATGAAAATCAGAAAATTGAGTCAATGTTGAAATGACAAAGAGTGAGAAATCAAAAGCTCTTCTGCAACCAAACAGGCAGCACTGCTGGGAGTCGGGGGGGAGTGGAAAGTGCAACACAGTTTTAGTGCTGCAAAGCAGCTCTGAATCTTGAAGGGGTAGAAAAACTGAAGAGTTTTTGAAGTCAAATAGCCCATGTTTGAGTAGAGGAAGGGAAGAATAAAGTTAGTAGTTGCACACACCCAGCTCAATGGTATCACAACCCGGATAGGGACTCTCAAGTAGCTGTGCTGATATTTTTACTGCATGGGAATAGTGATGATTTATGCTGTAATATTCTATAGGAATTATTCTGTTTTCAGAATTGTGTAGACCTGAGCAATTCTACCGTGGCCTTTTAGAACTGCCTTGTTGAAGATATGTCCTATAAAAATGGCTCCATTGTAACCAATAGAGCTCCTCCATGTTTGCAGAAGCAGAACACTGAAAAGAAGTCATAGTGAACAACATAGTCTAGATTCTAATTCACCTTTCAGATTGGTTTCATTTGTCTGCCACAAATTACTGAAGGAACTGAAGGAATGGTTATTGTAATATTTGGAGAAGAATTGCTATATTCTACTATATATATAAAGTAAATAGGAAAAATGATTTATTTCTAAATATGTACACATAACAACCCATTATCTGGTCACTATCTTCATGTGGTGCTGGTGTTGGTTGCCTCTTTTTTTGGTCTCCTACCCTTTTCTGAAAGCCTCCTATAAAGCTTCCTGAGTCTTCCTCCTCCTGTAAAGTTACAAGGCAATAACAAGGTATGAGTGCGAGGATTCCTTCAATGTGCATCCAGTAGCAGCATCTCTAGTAATAGTTTCTTTCTCTGCCTTCTATCCCCCGTTTTTCTCCCAAAATGTTGATAATTTCAGCTTTTGAAGGAGGAAGGGGGGGACACTTGCTTACACTGAGCGCTGGGTAAAACAGAAATTTGGTTCCCAGTTCTATCTCTGGTCTGTGGTGTTTTCTAACAGCAGTAACATTAACGAAAACTTATTTCTTGAGGAACGCTTCCTGTATTCATTGTCTGTTAGCTAACAAAAGGTCATTAGCATAAAAACAAAAGGCAAAGATTAAAAAAGTGATGATTTTTTTGTCTTCCGCATAATGGTTATGGCACATAAGAGGATGTAAAGTGCAGAGCAGCTGAACACTCGTAAACTATTTTAATACCATTTAGAAATGAGAAGAAGCAGGGGAAGAGGCTTACATAGCGATGTAGTTTATTGCACTAATCAGTCACTTGTACAGAGCACTACAATGATTTTAAATCCTTGCTCCAGTGACATGAAAAAAATGGTGGTCTCATACAAGTCTCTAACAGATTTTGGTCTATATCATAGAAATCTTTAATACTGCAGTGAATTCTGTTCTTAGATGGATATAATGTTAGGCAAAGCAGATTGGTATTATATCTATAACAGCAGAGCAGTAACGTGAGGTCTCAGAGTGAAGTAGAAGGAGCTTAAGACTAAGCTACGTTTTACTTGGATATTTTTAGGTGACAAGAATAAGACCTTTAGGGTTAGGTTGAGATCTCTGGAAAGGCAGATGGCACGAGGGTTGAATCCTCTGCATGGGAAAGCCAAACCTGCTGCTGGTTTATCTGTCTGGTGTATCACTATAAACACGCATAAAGGTTGAACATGGAAATCCCAAGAGTGAAGGCAGTGGTAGAATAGTTGGGTTTCCTTTCCCCCTCCAGAATATGCATGTTATATAAAGAGAGTTTCCTTTGGAACAACTTTGTGTTTGGGAAATCCATTGCCTGGTCTTGTGCACAAGCTAGTTTTCAAGTCAAGAAGAGCTACATGTTTAAAGTCAGTAATTTCTGTCTCTTTCCCTGACATGCAGGTGAGGGCACCCTTGAACTGTGTAACTTCCCTATCTATCTTTAGAGAGATTTGAACTACGTAATCCCATCTAGCACACAGTCTGTTCAAACTCAAATAATGCCCTTATCAATGGCTTTGAGCTTTCAGACCCATAACACTTATACAGCTGGGAATGTAAATAAAAAGGAGAATATTGAGGAAAAAGCCTCTGTTGCTGTAAACAGAAGAAGTAATCTAAATCAAGTATATCTTTCCATTAAAGAGTTTCTTACCTAAACAAAAGCCCAGCTCAGGGCTGGTATTTAGAATGAACCGGCTTTGCCAGTATTCATACCTCTCCTTTTTCTAACTGGCGTGTATCTGTTCTGATTGTGTGCATTGACAATAGCAATTTATTTGTTATATCTTTTGTCCCAAAGGGTCTCTAAGTGCCATAACAAAATACCTACTTTGCTTTCAGGCATTTCTTACCGTACCACCTTTAGACTGGTGGAAAGTAGTTCTTTTGTAACCTCTGAACTCATTGCCTCTGAACACGGCTGGGAGTTGCTGGTTTTAAGCCATTGGGCAGAAGTTGTGGCAACTAGGTCTGCAGCAGATGTTGCAAACTAGAGAGTGATTTGGAAAGAAATCGCTTAGGTGCAATCAAACCCCTTCTGTTTTGTGTTTTTTCCCTAGGCATTTTATTAATCTTTGAGAAACACATGTGGCGGTTCTGTGCAATTTTTCTTGCACAGTCTCAAATGGGATGGTTGGTCCCTGAAGAGTGTATATCTAGCAAGCACATATTCTCCACAAACTAGCTGGGGGTGCATGTGTGATTCTGTCATTGCTAATTTTTGCTTAAACCTGACGTGAACCTAAATAAAGAGCTTTGAGGTTTGCCAAAAACTCTGTGGTCCAAATGATACCGTATTCTATGCATGTAAACGCATATATAATCATGGTAATAGAAGCCATTTTGATCCAGATTGTCTGGATTGAAAGGATGCAGTTGTGCTTGAAAAATACATATGTGTTTGCATGCACAATTACTCAAGTTGAGGTTTAGGCATTTATGTGGCCATTTGTGCTCCCATTTTTGATTATTATGTTCATCCTGTGGGAATGTTCTTGCGCAAATTAGGCACACAAACATGCATATTCTTTGTTGCATGCTATCCTGGAAACAGGTTGCCTTACTTGGACATAAACTTGGATTGATTTATCTTTTTTTCCTCTTGAAATTTCGATTCTAATCTGAGGAATATGAACTGTGGTGGCTGAACAGCAGTTCTTCAGCAACATGTTTTCCTTTTCCAAATGGCTAACTCTTGTAATTGTTTCTGTAATGTAAGCTAATATTTCCAGCTAACAGTTATTTAGGGTATTGTCACGGCAAGCCATAATTCAACCCCATTGCCTAGTGGTCCAAATAATGACCAAGGCTTGCCCCTAGCTGAATTTATTGTTCTTTTGCTTCGTACTTTCCCTTCATACACATAAACAAGTCTGTTTTTATGCCGAACTCTGAAACACAAAGGAAAGCAGAAACGATATTATTAATTCAGAGCTCCATCCTGGCAGCTTCAGGGAGAGAAATACTTATAGGGGTATGAAGGCCTGTGAAGCCTTAGTCTTGGTCCATTGGATTCCTGGTGGGTCACCGGGGTCTATTCTGTCACATCTTTAATATCTCTACATAGAGCATTTGCTGCAAAATAGTTGAGAAGAATAAGAGGTCCAGTTGCTTGGGACTGGAAGACTATTTGGGATGATGTGAAGTTGCTGCTCAAAGACCCTGAGTACACTGAAATTTGCACCAAAATTGAGAACCTTTGAGTCAGCTGACTTATGGAAATAACACTTGTAAAGAAGATTGTTTAATATATTTTCTGTGATTCTCTTTTAAGAGTAGACAGCAGGAAAGGACAGTACCAATGTAAATGCCACAGAAGTATGACGTTTTGTTGTAAATTATTTTTTAAGTTCCTTCATGTTAATAATACTATTAAGGGTTAGCATCATAAAGGTTTATTGGTTAATTTTCAAACTGTAATTTGCATGTGATTCTTTTGAATGAAAATTGTGTTTTTATGAAATGTAAATATACAAAAACTGCATAGCAATGACGTAATGAAGTGTCGAATGGTATTTTTAAAATCCATTTATTGTGATCCAAACTGGCATCTCAGTTCTTGGAATTTACCACTGTTCATACTGGGGGAATCTGCAAATCATTCAAAGTAATATGGAAGTTTGTGTAACCTGGGAAATGCCAAAAAGTACAAGATGAATCTATGAAAAGGTTCATAAAAGTTTGAGCCAGGAATGCTGGTAGGAAGCTTTGTAAATTGCCAAAAAACATGAAAAGGAAGATTATCTTTTTGACTTTCTAAATAGTGATTTATAGACAAACAGGGTGCATGGCAGGACAATTTGCCTGGTTAGATGTGGGAGCTGTGCTCAACCATGGGTACTTCAAGGACACTTGGACTAAAAAGAGCCAGTTCTGGCTCCTCTGGGGAGTCATGGATGCCCAGGTAGTGCTGGGGGTGCTCTGCAGAGACCGGGTTCTGAGCAGGGCATGATGAGGTTTTACAGAGCAAGCTGAGAAAGGGGGTCTAACCCTGTTGCATATGAATGTTTGGGAGACTAGAAATGTGGGTGCAGAGTCATGGCCTTGGCCATTTCACACTGGAGGGGGGAAGGTAATTCAGGATGCAATAAGCAAAGAAAGAGGTGCAACAGGCTGCTTCTGTGCTCAGGCAGCCCAAACGTGGTAATACAATCAATTAATCTGAGCCAGTACTGAGGTCAGGTTACGTTCCTGCAGTCTAACGGCAAAATAGCCTGGATGAATCATGGCCATCTCTGCTAACACTCAGGAGACAGCACAGAGACTCGTGGATTTGTGTTAGGGTAACAGAGGTCTAAGCAGTGGCTCCCATTTCCTCTTGTTTGTGTTTTCAGGTGTCACCTGGGAACTGACTTGCTGAAATTTGGCATTAATAAGAGATTTCTGATTACTTTAGGTTGCCCAAAGCAGAACCTGCTGGATAATCTCAAGAGGCCTTCAATCCATTTTGTATGCTTGAAGGGGTTGAAGAGATGAGATATGTCTCCATTAGGCAGCCGAGTTCAGTTAAGTTGGCTTGCTTCACATCTGCCCATTAGGGAGCCTCTTTTCCAGACTAGGAAGGAGTTGGGACCCTTAGTGATTCTCTTAATACCTTGTGCTTGTAGGCTGCCTTTTCTTTTTCCACTTCAAAATGTCACATTGGATTCCTGATGGAATAGAGATTTTTATCTTCTCTCTGTTAGACCTTTGACTTTTTTCTGGTTTTCTTCTACACTGAAGACTTAATTTCACACATAAGTGAGATGGAGTGAAAATTAAACAAACAAGCTGGCAGATAGACAGAATGGCTCTTCATGTCTGGAAAGCTGCAATGAGCTGTGACTTAGGAATTACAGTGTTTCATATTCAAACTTTTCTTTTTGATGCATAGGGGTGGCACAGAAGATGACAGTGACATATAGAGAAGGCCCTCTTAGCAGGATTGAGGCTGTTATGTGATAAATGATACAGTATGTCAAAGGACTTCTGTTATCCATCATGCTGGCTTCCTATGAACGGGCTTCACTGTAAAAAGAAGTAGGTACACAAAAGGCCTGGGGATGCTGTAGGTAGGGTCAATGGTGTGTTCAAAAGAGAAAATAAGAAAGCTGGAAAGTACATTTTCATGTGGGAATTAATAACCTCCGAGTTTTGAATTCAGAATTTTAAAGTCAGTTTTTGTTTTGACATCTGAGGTACCATGGTTTTACATCTTTATCAAGAATGAACCTTACCTTCAACAGAAGTTGTGTCAAAAGTTGTTCAATCAAAAGGTTTCAAAACTCCCCAGGTTCTCAGTGATGAGCAGCTAAGCTTTCTCTAAAGAAAGGCTGTTGATCATGAAATTTTGGATTGAAAGCAAGGTTCTGTTCTCCAGTAGATCCACAGACTTTCCTCCTTCCTTCCATTCACTTGTTTCTTGTGTGGTTTGAGTCTGAAATGCAGTGGAGGGAAAGTCATATATATATATATATATAGGCAAATAGTAGGTGTGTGGTACAGTTGCTGTTATAAATATAAGGGAGAATACTTTTGAGGGAAGGAACAGAGCCTTGGCTCTCAACACGCCAGATACAGGAATATCCTCTATAGGATACTTCCTACTATTTTTGATCAAGAAATAATGGGGCTTTCTCAACTCTGTGCCTTCCACTGCTGGAAAGTTTGTTGGCTTTTGGTCTCAGACTTCTTGTTTCTGTCATCTTTTAACCCACCAGTACATCTTTATTTTTTAAAAATTAATTTCAGATTGATGCATGCACCACATTCAAGAGGAGCAAGAGATGTGTGGAATAATGTCCATTTCAACCTGCTATAGTCCATCTGTTTTTTTTCCATCAGCCTTAATGGCTGTTTTTCTCTCCTACTTGATTAATGGACCCTCGATAGCTATGTAGTCTATAAACCTAGACAAGGCAAGTAGTCTGTCTCTTTTGATCCCTGAACTCCTAAAAGCCTGATTCTGACTCTGCTTAAGTGGTGTTTATGTGCCCACATGCACGGTAGTAATTGGTGCAGAATATCAAATGTCACTACTTGACATTTCATTCATAACAGTAGCATTTAAAGTAAAGGCTTTAACTTGATGATTCACCAGTGGCCAGTGTCAAATGATCTGGGGTGGTGTTCATGTTACAAGTGTCAGTCAACAAATGGATTACCCTGGAGATAATTTAATCAGAGCTCATCAGTGAACTGGCTTAAAAAAAACCCCATTGTTTCTATATTCCTACCGCAGCCTTATTTCATGTGGCAATAACTTCTTTAGCCCCTCTAACAAACTCATTTCTGGGAGGGTGGACTCCTCAGGTGCATCTGTTCTGTAGTCAAATACAGGACTTCAGGTTTCATGACTGTTGATCTGGAAGCTCCTGCCCAGAACAAAATTTGCTAAACACAAGCCAACCTAAATATATAGATAACTCAGCCCCCTCCAACTCCCAGCGCTGCTGTGCTCCACTTTATTTGACAATGCAGCTTTTCCTTCACCAACTCTTCATGTGATGAGACACTTATTTCAGCTGTTGACCCCTATCAATGACCCCTCACTGGGAGATCAGGTGTAGAGAACCAGGCTATTATCTGCCTTCCACTCACACATTTCTAATCAAAGCAGCCAATTTTGCTAACGCCTACAGCTGAAGTCACAGTGAGGGAGACCCGGCTGAGTACAGAGAAAAGAAGTGCTTGGAATGACAGAGCTAGGGGTAAGAAATCCTAAGGGTAAGGCTAAAAAAGAAAAGTCAAGCTGGGAGAAAAGATGAACAAGCAAAGCAGGGAGAAATTCTAAATTCCAGTTTCAGATTTAATACAAGAAGTCATGAGATTCAGACAGTGGAGTGAAATAAAGCATCTCTACACCCTCCATGCATCTCTCTATGCTCCTTTAGCTTTCTTACTCCAATAAACACTAGCACACTAGCATTGTATTCTGCTGTTACTGTGCATGCTTAAGATAAAATGGGTTTTTAAAAAGATTAAATAAAATCCAAAGCAGCCCTGACAGGAAAATGTCTCTTCAGATATTATAAAGGCTAATGTTTACTCTAGTTATGGCATCTGTTGTGTCTTTCTGTTCTGGCTGTTGAATTCTCTCTAGACTCAGAAAAGAATCCAAGTTTTGAGCCCCCATATTCTGTCCAGAAGAAAGTGCAGGATGTGCAGGATGGCTGTGTGGCACCTGCTTTGGTTTTCAGAATGTATAGTCCAGGCTACCAGCTGTTGCTGTTTGTGGTTGTTACTTATAGCCAGAGAAATCTTGTTAAATAGGGCAGTAATCCCTGATGATGTGTCAAACACTTGTGCTGTTCCCTCCCTTGGAGTGTTAGTTTCGGTTGATAACCGTGCTCCTTTCTTATTTTCCATCATGATGTGGAGGCAACACTTTATCAAATTTGAGTATTTTAACTGCAATTCAGTAATAGATAAATGACATCAGTGTCTTGTAACCTGGTGGAACAGTCACAAATGATGGGTTGGCATCTCAAGCTGGATACTGAGGCACTGCCTTTATCTTCTTTTGTCTTTGATTTTTACTTTTTTTTTTTTTTTCTGGTTTTAAGATCCTGTAGGCTATAATTGGTTTTTGGGGACTGATAACATTGTGTTGTTAGCCCTGGATTTGAGAACAGTGTTGTCTTTGGTTCCTTTATGTTTCAGTTTCTGGTTTATAATTGTAGTCCATAAATTATGTTAGATTTTTGGTAACAAGTAGTGTACTAAAAATGAGATTCCTTCAGTATTTGTGTCACTTTGCAGAAAGGAAAAAAAATAATTGTCAAATGATGAGAGAATGCTGTTTTTCTCATATATCTGGGGTTTTTATGTCAGCAAGACTTTGGCATTTTTTCCGGGACTGCAATCAGATGTTCACCCAGTGCTACTTGGTTTTGCATCATGAACTTTCAGCCAGAACCACCACACTGCAGCAGCTTCTTAGCCATAGGAAACTGATATTAGCATCTTTTCCAGTGAATGAATGATTCTTCATTTGTAATTCTCTGCAGTAGGGCTCATAGAAGATGCTGTAAGCAAAGTCCTGGGTCTCTCTGTGTAAACAAAACAACACTGAGAAATTCCCTGAGGACCAAGTTGGGGTTTTTTCTTATGCTTTATACCTTTTCAGTTATGTGAATAGAAATGTAAATAATTTGGTTGGGTTTTGTATCTCAAGATATAGTGGGTTTTTCCTTGCTTTACCCCCACAGGGAGTTAGACACTAATTTCTTTTCAGTTCACAATCTGTCTCTTTGTCTTTCACTTTTTCCATTTCTTTCTCTGTGCATGTCTTTCTCTCCCCATGCAATTCTGCTACTGTTTTCCATCTGCTTATCTCCTACTGTTCTTTTTTATTTATTTTTGTTTTAGTAATTCACTGTGATTTTATGAAATTCCTGTTTAGCATGATGTGGACCAAGGACCATCGAAATTCCAAATTGCTCCGTATCATTATTGGTGGGGACCACTCAGAGCTCTTTTTACTGTTGTTTCCTGTTAATAGAGAGACTGTCTGAAAATAGTTTATTTTGTCAGATGGTTTCAAAGAAGGACATCACAAAATACTATAATTTATAGAAGCCAGTTTTGACACAGTAGATAGAAAAGTTTATAAGTTTCTTTAGTTGTTCTCAGGTAGACAGGTTATTATATAGATTTGGTATCCAAGATCCTAGGAGTTATTTAGGATATTACGAGTTTTAGGAGATGTAGTGCTGATTGAAAAGGTGTGTTCTTAGTGTTAGCTATCTTCAGCATACCATATTCTGACCTGCCAATACATCTTGTTTCTCTTTCTGTCCTCCCTCACTGTTGCTCTGCCACTATATCCCAATATTGACCTGTGGACACAGAATCACAGAATCTCCATGGTTGAAAGGGACCTTTGAGATTGAGTCCAAACATATTAAAAAAAAAAAAAAACAAACCACAAAACAAACCCACACCCCAAAAAAAAGCACCCACCAACCAAACCCCAAACTAACACCATACACAACACCCCACCACACCCCACTAATCTTGGGCACTAGAGCATGCCCTGAAGAGCCACATCTACACATTTCTTAAATATCTCCAGGAATGGCAACTCCACCACCTTCCTGGGCAGGCCTGACCAGTGCCTGATTCCAGTGCCTGATCACTCTTTCAGTAAAGTAATTCTTCTTTATATCTAATCTTAACCTCCCCTGCTGCAACTTTAGATCATTTCCTCTGGTCCTGTCATTATTCCCTTGGGAGAAGAAGCCAACACCTACCTCTCTACACCCTCCTTTCAGGTAGTTGTAGAGGGCAATGAGGTCTCCCCTTCATCTCCTCTTCTCCAAACTAAACATGCGCAGTTCCCTCAGCCTCTCTTCATAGGACTCCAGTGTTCTCCGGATCCCTTACTGGCTTGCTGGCTTCTCTGGACACGCTCCAGCAGCTCAATATCCTTCCTGTAGTGAGAGGCCCAAAACTGAATACAGTACTCAAGGTGAGGCCTCACCACTGCCGAGTACAGAGGCACAATGACTTCCCTGGTCTTGCTAGCTATGCTGTTCCTGACACAGGCCAGGATGCTGTTGGCCTTCTTGGCCACCTGGGCACACTGCCGGCTCATCTTCAGCCAGCTGTCCACAGTTGTGTCACTGTGTATGCTACCCTCTTAAGAATCTCTGACCTAGCAGTTCTCCTGCATTTGTAAAATAATTCTTCCTTTCCTATTCAATGAAATGTGCAATATTATATTCCTTAAGTAGCTTTGCTCCCTGTTGGCCTGTGCTATTACAATATTATTCCCTATTACTTATGTAGAACTGTTTTATATTAAATAATAGCAAGTGTTAAATGGTCTCATTATTAGCATTCAGAAATCTTTAGTGGAGCTTAAATGCTCCTCAGATCTGGAGCAAACTCAAATGCCATTAAAAAGATTCCTGGGTTTATATCTTCCAAACCATAGCTTTCATTTCTATGGCCATTTCCCTTCACCACCAAGAAATAACAAGCTGTGCTTGTAAATTTTCTGGCTAAAAATTCAGGGATTACAATATTGATGACGTATTGTGCAGAACAGGAGGTGGGGGAAGAATAAGAAGAGAAGAGCAACTATCAACCTTGGAAATAGCAGTATATTTCTTTGTTTCTCCTTCTTGAAACTCATTTGGCTAAGTGAGGTGAGATTGGGTTTGATTACTTGTTTTAAAAACCATGTTAGTAATAATCCATTTTTCTGCAGGATTCATGGAAGGTCCTCTGGATTCCATGACTTAGTGTGTAAACATTTCTGGGGTTTCACACTCCGTATCTGCATTTGATGCCACTCATCCCAAATAGGTGAAGTGTACCTCAGCAGGGTAGGGAAAAGACTTGAAATCACTTAAAAGCCACATTGTGTTTTCTATTTAGATAAAATTAACTTGTATGTGTTTTTTTAGTTCTGTGATATGAATAAAACATTTGTCTGTGTGGAGCTGATTGTAATGTAATGTCCCTGTTTCTTACAGTAGGGATTTGGGAAGGGAGTTGTTTTTTGTACTGTCATACAGTACAGTTTTTTAACCTGGAAGTTAAAAAAATAGGTGTCCGGTAGGGAGGAGAAAAGAAGTATTCGTATAAAATTTCTGGAATTATTTTTTGTGTGTGTATTCTGCCACAGGCTTGCTAGTGGATACGTTTTAGAGGAAGATAATTTTATATACTTAGAATGATCTGTGATTTATCTGTGTTATATCTGGGTGTATGAAGGTCATTGATGGATCAACCCACTAAAGATAAGCGTTGTCTTTTTTCCTCTTGTTTTCTTTTTTGAGCAATGTTTTTCACCAATTGTAGTCCATTTCACCACTGCAGCTTTGAAGTGTAACAAAGGTTTTTATATATATCTTTTCTTTCATAATGTGCAATGTAGTAGAAGTTAAAAGGAAGGTAGAAAAGCATAGTAAAGAATTGACAGGTATCACATGGCAATCCTGGTCCAACAGGACAAAACCTTACACTTGTCATCATCAAATTGAGTAGGTGTCACCAAATGGCAATACTGAATTCTAAGCATGCCATTATAATAGTGGTGGTAAGGAAAGACTTCTTTTTTTTACCTGTTTGATGAAGTAATCTTATGCCCAGGAATAGAAGGAATAAAAACCTTTATGACTTCATTCTGAAGAATTTATTTTAATGAATTCCTGTTATGAATAGAAATTACTTTTTTTTTTAAAAATGTAGAATAATGCACAGAATGCTAAAGGTGATATCAAAGGAGAATTTGAGCCTATGAATGTCCTGAAATGTGTATGCACAAAAATAAAAAAAAATAAATAAAATTAATTAAATCAAAAATAAAATTAAATTAATTTGATTAATTTTCTTGTTTCCTCTGTTGCAGGAAATGGTAAGTAGAGGTCTACAGCCTTTAGTTTGAAGGGCACATTCATGAACATAGGGACCTTCGCTTATGGCTGGATTGTGTTTCCTACATCCCACTGTAGATTCACAGTTGCTCTGCTGGAATAAATGAAGCCACTTTGCAGTCTGACAGTCTAACTGGAAGCATAACCCAACTGTGATGTGTAAATTGTTCCTGTTTTCTTATTTATCCTCCCATCCTAAAAACTGTCAACTTAATCTGTCAACCAATCAGAATCTGGCACTGAAACATCTGGCTAAAACGTCTGATGACAGAAAGTGCAATTTGCCTCTTTCCCAACAGGTACCAAACACTCTCTGTGCAGGGCTGTCATGTCAAGGAAACTCCATTTTCTTTGGGAACAGCAAAAGGAGGACATGTCCTGATGCCTCCTTGCCATTGCAACTCTTGCTAGGATGTGTATATGTACACGCATGCTCTCTTACAGAATATGTATTTACTATGCAGCAAACCTGGATAGGTATTCATTAAAAATGTAACCCACAATCTCAGCCATAAATGCAAGGCACAATTTCTCCAAATACCACATAGTTATTTCCTGTGTGGCCATTCTGTGCTGAGTTTGAAACATAGATAAGCGGTTAGGTTAATGGAGCAGCGAAGGCATATTTGCAGTTGCCAGCAGAGAGCTAAATAATAAAAATAAATCAGTAAGTAAATAAATAAATAAATAAAATTCAAGCAGCTCTCTTCTCTGAATGCGATTAAGGGGCTGTGTCCATTCAATCAGTGTAGTCGCTTAGCATTTGATGAAATCCTGCAAAGTGAATGTAAATAATGCTTTGAGAATATAGTTGACTCAAATGTCCCTTTGCAATGATGGGAAACATATTTTGGAATGAACTTCAACTCAGCTCACTGAGTCAGGTTACCCAGGGAAGTGCTTTTTCCTTCAACTCTCTCAAGTTATTTTACCCAAATGGAAATAAAAAAATATGTCCACATGTCTGTCCTAAGCTTTATTCTTCACACTTTCTCTGCTTCAGGAGGATTTACAAACCTGTAGGAAATATGATTTGACTGAATTGATTCCCTGTGCTACTTTGTTCAAGTGACATCTCTCAAACTGCTGCTCCAGTAAGATTTCTTTTGCTTTTTAAGGGAGAGATCATGTCAATAATAATCACTGGGGTCTGTGTTGAGCCTTCACTGTCTTTAGAAGTTTCCTATCCTAGAGATTTTCTTGTAGAGATACAAGTATAGTTTATAGCAAAATTTGTGATGGATGCAAACTAATTTGCCTTGGAACCTGCTCCAAAGTACTGTCATTGCTTCAGATAACATCCCTGCTGAGATGGTAAATGTGAATGGAACCTGGCAAAAGGAAGAATAAGAGAGACCCCCTGGGGCATTCCAGCCAAAACAATGATGTAACCTGTCACTGAATTACATGAGAAACTGTTAGGCAACTTGCTATGGACCATGACAAATCATCCCTAGAGGACCCCATAGAATGAACACAAGTATCTGTGAAGGAATACCATGGAAGTCCAAAAACATTGCTGTCTGAGAGGCTGGGTGGCTTTGCACATGTATCTTACTGACCCTGTTAGATGAATAAGACCTGGTGAGTGATTGTCCTCTGGAGTAAGGCAATAGCATGAGGCTTTATCAGAGTAAACGGGGATCTTGGAATAAATGGTGACAGCAAATCAGTCACTGACTACTGACTCATCCTGTTCCATTTGTAGGTCAGCGGCAGAGATCTTTAAGTTAATTTGTGCTTATACTCTACCTCCTGCAAAGAGAATATTTAAACTGGGTATCAGAGGATCACCCTAGCATGGGGAGGGGGAATGACCTATTTTTTTTTTTCATTATCTATATTGGTTGTTCTTGGTGATAGACTGAAACGCTGTCTATGGAGAGTGGGGCTGAACTCTAACATCTTTCTGCCAATTCAAGATAGTGAGCTCTACCCAAAGGGTAGAGCCAGTAGCATAAGATAGCACAGCCCTGTGGCATCCTATTCTCTTTTCATTGCCAGGCCAAGCATCCATCTTGGCAGCGCTGGGCCCAAATCCTCCCATTCCAGCAACTCTGTGGTGTCAATGATAAACAGTCTGCTCATAATGGCTTGGCATTGTTTCTCCAACTGTTGCAGCAGGAGGCAATGCATCTTGTAATTGGTGTGCCAACAGCATGTGGTAACATTAACACTCTTTTCAAATGGATCTCTTCCTTGGTGCTTTACTGATAGACAGGTAAAACAACAGACATACAAGAGGCAGAAAGGGAACCTTCATCTCCTCACATACTCTTACCTTTATTCACAAAATGCTTCTTGGCCTGTTTATTGTCTTTAAATTACTTGGATGACAGTTTATAGCAGAGCAGGCTTATCTCCTAATGGAGCTTTATGCTTTGAACAAACTGAAGGATGGTTGGTAGACTTTTTTTTTGTCTTGTCTTTGGTGTTGTGACAGCTTTCAACTTTTTTTAAGGCTTGCTTAATTCTTGAGGTTGTGGAGAGATGGTCTTCTCTACATAAGAATGAAATGTGAAATTCCTGAGCAGCATTGGAAGCTCAAAAGGCAACACTGCAGTGGGGATATACGCTGTGTTCTCTGTTGCTAATGAGATCCGTTTTGTCTCAATATCTTGTTCTTTTCTACAGTGGACTACTTCTACACCGTTTAAAATATTTTTTGCTTTTCTGGTCAAGAGAGACTTTGCAGCTGATGAGACTTAGCATGAGAAGTAAGTAATTGGAGGTTGTCCATTCATATATATTCAGTGGTACTCACTGTGAGTTCATTGATCCTATTACTGATGTGAATGCATCTAAACATCAGATGGGCTCGACTAAGGGATCAAAGGACAGATGGGATAGCTAGATACCACAGGTGAAGGAAAACTATCAAACATGTAATTATTTGAATGTATGTTAAACACTAAGTCCTTCCAAGTTTGTCAGTGTCTTCTGATATTATCTTATAGCAGCTAAAGGAGAGCTGTGCTTGTACCCTCCAGAAGCATTCACCATTATGGAGAATGTAGAATGTAGCTTTATTATATAGGAAGCTATGAATTTGTGGTTTTGGATGTAAACCACCATGCTGTTAATTCATCTTTAGCATCTGTTGACCGTCCAATGAATTATTTCTTGTGGACAGCAACTAGCACCATGTGCTACAGAAAACACAAGAATCCTCCTCGCAGATAAACATGAGGAAAAGGCACTATCCTAATCTTTAATCATTGAAGAACAGCTCACAACTGGAATCGTAAAGGTTTTATGTTATCTCTAAAATGCTTCTACTATGAAAGTTGGCAATTCTTTGGCTGTTTGAAGACTTAATGCTTAGGAAGTCATCTAATCACTTCTCACTATCTGATGGTATAAAACCACGTTCTGTGATTTCTTCCAGGCAAGTCACATTCCACCTGATAGAGCTGGGAAGTGCTAAACTGAAATGGCGCTAAGCAATTTCAACCTGTTTCAACACCCGCAAAATTAGTTTTACTAATGTTTACAGGCAATTGCAGTTACTGCCTTTCTGGTAGACAGCAGCTGGGGGCTGATGGCAGGCCAGCTGCAGCCTGCCACAGCCACCGCTGGAGTGCTTGCATGTATAAAAATGATAAAATATCCAGCCCTACAGTTGCCTAATTGCAGCTGGGATTTTGCAGCTGTGGAGTCACACCATGAGAAATACATTCAATGCTGCAATTCAGTGAGCGTGCTTTTGAGGCCAACAGATTTGCCTTGTGAACTGAAGAGTAATGAGTTCTATAGACCTAATTCTTCCTTTATTTTTTCTTTTCCTTTTCCTGCTTGCAATGGCTTTTTGCTCACTGCTGTTGGTAGTTTTCACTGCTCAGGATTAGATAGGCATTCTTCATGGCATCAGCCTTTGAGGACAACTAAGTAATTGCTTTCCTGGCCATGAACAGCTTTATTAAAAAAAAAATAGTAAAAATACATTATGAATGGTTTGGTCTCTTTGAATCATCTTTTTTTTCACCTTTACCAAATGTTTACAGTGTAGTCTCAGACAAATTATTAAACTGTTTTGTAGTTACTTTACCCATCTATGCAGTGACGGCACTAATACATTAATGAAGCTCTTTGGGTTTAAGTTAATGATAATAGAATTGTTTGAAATGTCTAAGTGTTTATTTGAAAAAAGGTGGTTGTTCTGACATGGACATTTCATGTTAAAAGTACAGTTGCCATACTATGAGAGAAGGAGGGGATGATTAATCATAAAATAAAAATTAAATCTTTATTTTGCACATCAGAAAATGGTAACAGGTATGACTGATAAGGTATCCTAACTCACTGGAAAGTTTTGGTGGTCAGACTCACCAGCTGGCCAGAAAATCAGTTTATCAGCTTTTTCAAAAATACTGTATATTTCCGACTTTTTTTGGAGGGTGGTTGTAAACATTGTTGTATCTTAACAAAGGTTACAAATATTAAGCATTTTACAGCACTATGTAGCATTATTAATTACAGTGTTATTGGAATGAAGTTGGTCAACAAGGGCAGAAGGCTGTTTGGTTGAACTTTTCACTAGGTTCTATTCTGTAGGCAGCAAATGACTTCACTTGCCTATAAATATTCCAAAAAGATAAAAGAAGCTATCAAGCTGAGAAAGCATAAATTTAGCTAAATATAACCCATGACAACTGAACTATGTTGCCTGTATGTAGGAGGAAGATAACTTAGATCTTAAGGTCTTTCTTATACTATTGTTTATTTCTTACTGTTTTCACAGGCTTGGTCAAAATAATTTGCAACCTTGTGCAACCTTTATTCCCATTGATTAGAATGGCCTACGTGGATTTGCACATTGATTTTTCTAGGGGATATTTCTGTGAACTTATGTATATTGACTAAATGTTATGCAACTGAACCTTTAATCTCTCTTGGGTCAGTAAGTGGTGGGGTAGCTCAAAGAACAAGGAGTCCTGAAGAAATTCAAAAAAGAAAAACACCATTAGGTGTTATACCCGGGTATCAACCGTATTCTGAGCTGCATCATTAAAAGTGTGGCCAGCTGGTCAAGGGAGGTGACTCTGCCCCTCTGCTCTGGTCAGACCCCACCTGGAGTACTGCGTCCAGCTCTGGAACCCCCAACACAAGAAGGACATGGATATGTTAGTCCACGTCCAGAGGATGCCCCAAAGATGATCGGAGGGCTGGAGCCCCTCTCCTATGAGAACAGTCTGAGAGAGTTGGGGTTTTTCAACCTGGAAAAGAGAAGGCTCCCATGAGATCTTGTTGTGGCCTTTCAGTACTTAAAGGAGGCTTAAAAAAAAGAGGGGAACAAATCTTTTAGAGGGGTCTGTTGTGATAGGCAATGGGGTAATGGTTTTAAACTAAAAGAGGGTAGATTCAGACTAGATAGAAGGAAGAAATTTCTTACGATGAGGATGGCAAAACACTGGTCCAGGTTGCCCAGAGAGGTGGTAGATGCCCCATCCCTGGAAACATTCAAGATCAGGTTGGGTGGGGCTCTGAGCAACCTGAGTTAAAGATGTCCCTGCTCATTGCAGGGGATTGGACCAGATGACCTCTAAAGGTCCCTTCCAACTCAAACTATTATGTGATCATCAGAAATACTCTCCAGGCTTTTGCTTTCCACCCCTTGCCTTTTATTAGGATTCTAAGCAAGGACTATGCTTGTTTCTCTTTCATATTCATCTTGGAATGGAGAAAATTTTATTCCTCTGGGCTTTCTTTCCATGTCATTTTACTGAGAGAGATACTATAAGTGCACCTCCACTGAAAACAGTGTCTGGAAGTTGCATCTGGTGTTTCTCAGCAGTGTCAGAATACTCATCTCCTCTTTGGAAAACACTTTTGAAAACCTCTTGGTTCAAAATTAGAACTGAGCAGGTTCCCTGTACGATGGGCTTTGCATTATATCAGTGGTGTCATTTACTTGTTGACTCTGAAAATGTATTAACAATTAAAACATGTTCAGCTCTATTATATGAAATTATATGTTCAGCTCATATTAAATATGAAAACTTTTCTTTCCCCATGAGGATGTTAAAAAAAGTTTGCTGTTCAGACAGAGAAAAAACATAGCCCTTAGTCGTTGATTTCTGTAAAGATGGACCACATGGTCCTATTCTTTGGTGAGTATCTGAGTGTGCTGAGTTAGATTCACTAGCAGGTATAAATTGCTTTCAGTGGCACTGTATCAATTTTTACTCATGGGCCTTCTAAGTGGAAGAGCTATAGCTGTAAATTACCCTTCTATATGTCTTACAATAGGTGATGGAGAGGTTATATTAGAGCTCTCTTCTTTTCTCCTTTTCTTCATGTCTAAATAAGGGTCTCTGTCAGCCTGGTACTTTGTCATCTGCGTTCTATGAAATATTTCAACTTTTGTTCAGGATCTTCTTACCTCACTGATATTCTTACCTCACTGAAAAAGGACAATGCTTCTTATCTGAAAGATTTTTAAACGCTTTCCTACTAAGATTGGATGTTGATCATCAGTTTTCTTTATGGGTGTCTTCACATCCATCAATCCAAAAATATTCATAATTCATTTTCCTTTAAGAGGTTAATCTTCTGTTATGTTACATTAAAAACAAGTCGGGGGGGAGCACAGAAGAACTAAGGGGGAAAAAGCCCCATATGTTTGGATAAAGCACTATATTCCCATTCTGGAATATGGCTGATATCTTCTGATGCTCCAGGTTTCCTGATTCAATTTAAGAAAAGAGTTAAAAATGAACTGTAAGATCCATAAATTAATTGTCCCAATACAATTTAAAAATTTTTTTTTTAGGAAGCTAGTTAAGAATATCCTGACTTTGGAAGATGCTGAGTGCTTGCAACTCTATTGAACTTCAATAGACAGTGATGAGTAGCTCCATATTTTGTAAAATCAGGCCACTTATTTCAGTATTCAAGTAACTTCACTTTACAAATCTGTTTCAAGAGGGAATTTTTTGATCGTACTAGTCCCCAATTAAAATATGTCAATTGCTATGCAAAAAACAGCTCAGATTTTTTGCTCACACAAGTATATATGAATCGCTTTCATACATTTCTTCCTGTCTTGTGGCCTAGTTTTTCTTTACTGGAAACTTCCAGCAAGACTTTTACAGTTCTTGTGTTTCTATAGTACGTACTACAAGTCTTTCAGCTCCCCTGAGATTCTGATAGCACCTCTTAGGAATCTTAAATCTCTCTGTGGACCCTGAATTTTCAGTGCTACCTTCTCTTGGCACTTAAATGAACTCCCTTAAACCTTTGCCCAAGTCTTGCCAGGGTTTCTGAGCTCTCTGGAGACTTTGGTACTGTTTTTTGGTTTTACAGTAATTCTTTCTGTTGCTGCTTGTTATAAGTGTATATTTTAATTTTTTTCCTGAATGTTTTGCAGTGTTCCGCAAGCCCATCAGGTTTCTCTAGTGGATACTTTATTTTAATAAGTGTGTATTGAATGCTTCATTTAACTTTACTATTGTGAAGTGCCCAGAGACACTGTGCTTGGATAAGCAGTTATGTAAGTGCAATTTGTTTTAGTTTTTTAGTATCAGAATTAGCATTCAGCCGAGATTTGAAGGCTCATAGTGCATGTGCATGGGGGAAAGTAAACAAATGAAAAAGAGCTTAGTGCATCTATGGACATAACCCCAAACTGCTTTCCTTCTCCATGATTGCTTGCTCTACTCACTGGCAGATCAGTCCCCCAAATGACCTTCTGGCAACACTGGTGTGGCTGTTGCCCAAGTGCTGAGGATGCACTGAAGGATTATCTTCATGTGAGCAGAGGGCTGAATTTGCTTTGCCAAGAGCTGCAGGATGCAGAAATGTTGACTTTCTCCATGTGCGCCCCCCTCTTTCCTTTCTCCTTTATCATTATTTAATAATTCCTGTTTGATGTGCCCATCCTGGTGAAGAGATACTTTATTGGTAAAGCTTTGTTGTCTGCAACCTGGATGTGGCCTTCATAGCAGTTCCTAGGTCTCATACAAGGACAATTCAAATTAATCATTTGTGTGTCAGTCTGACACATAGTTTGTTTGGCCTGAGCATTGGAAGAATTCCATTTTCCTTCTCTTCAAAACCTGATACTCTTACAGAAAGGATGTAGTAGGGGAGATGGTACACACTTTTTGAGCAGAGATGGTCTACAGGAGAGAGTGGCATTCCAGGATATCTTTTAGTAACTGGAATGACTTATCAAAGTATTTGCTACCAGTTACTAGCTATTGCACAAAGCTGTATCCAGTCAGCGGCAGGGTGTTAGGTCAAGCAAGCTTTGTGACATCCTATTTTTCTGCCGGGTTCTCACATAGGTATTTCTATCTCGCCACTCAAGTCTTACAAAGTCTTAACAGTCTCCCTGAATACATGGGGGAATCATGCAAGGTGTTAACCAGTTCACAGCACTGGAGTGAAGTATTATGTAGGGGGTAGAACATCTAGGAGGAACATACCATGTGCTGGCAAAGAAAGAATGCAGGAATACATGTCCGGTTAAATGGAAAATAAACACTTCCCTTCAAAGTGGGGTGGAATATATAACAAGAAAATAAGAGAAGGTGGTTTTTGTGGGGGCTTGGCTTTGATTTAGTTTTCTGTGGTTGATGGTGTGGGGGCTTGGCTTTGATTTGATTTTCTGTGGTTCATGGTGTGGCGTTGTGGAGGTTTTTTTGTTTCTGGTTTGACTTGGAAGCTGTATTGCAAACCGATCTGATCTGTAAATACTGCTAATCTCCACATTTATTGCAAAGAAAGCAAACAGGGTTTTATAGGAACTCCTGAGTCCTCAGTGGAATTCACAGGCAGAGTGAGAAATCTCATGTCAGAAAGGAGAAATATAACAAGCCTGGATTTGTACGGGTCATTGCTGAGTAGCCTGTAAGGATTTTATTGCAGAGAAAACTTATATTCGCCACATAAGCAGAAATTAGTAGAGATCATCCCAAAACACTGTAGCCCACTATAGTGGGAATTTCCAGCAATGTTGTAAATATTAGCAGTAATATCTTCCTAATCATATTTGGTTTACAACATAGCTTGATAAAAAAGGGCAGCGTGGAGATGGGGGGGGTAAAGAGGAAACCCTTTGAGTGTGAGCAACTAACACAATCTAGTGTTACTTTCCATAGCTAGGCCTGCATCTGCCGTGCTAAGGAGTTGGCAAACTATGTACTTGGTTTTGTGTTATTTTATAAGCTACCACTCAGCATATTTCAGTTAATGTTGCTTTGTCAGAACTATAATTTACTAATGGAGGAAGTATAGTGTATCTTCGTATATGTCAGCCTGTGGCCGGCTCCACTATAAATCACATCACAGCCTCATGTACAACAAGACCCTTTTTTGTGCTTCTACGCTGAGCTGAGCAACTTGATGACAAAATAAACCTGCCCTGTGCCAGCTCTTTTTTTAAAGAAGAAAAACAGCATTTTTTTTGAACAATGAGAATTAATACTGAAGGATGAATGTGTGAGCATAGTCAGCATTGCAGGGGGAAAACCAACTTTGCCTAATCTAGAGCAGCCTCTTTATTTTATTTTATGTTTTTTAGAGTTTATTATTAACTTCTTTACAGAAAACAACAGAACAAGTTTGGCAGAACAACGTTCCAGCCTCCTACGGGGCTGAAAATACATGTGCTCAAAAGCATCTTATTTTGGAATACCACCACCTCATTGTCATGCAGGTGTGACTCGCAGAGAGTTATCCCTGCTGCTTGTTTTTATTGAGGAAGGGGACATAATGCACCTCAGCTTGGGAGGAGGGATGTCAGTGTTCCTCACCTTTGTCTCTTTCTTCTTCTTGGCCTCTTTCTCTCTTTTCTCCTTTTTTTCTGTCATCATTGCCAGCTGGCAGGTCACTGTCCTGCTTTGCTCTGTGGTGTTATCTTGCTGAAAGTCTGATTCCCATATAAAGCTTCGCAGGCCCCATCTGGAAAAGAGACTTCAGGTTTCCAAGCAGAGTTGCCTTCTAGGATAGGGGGATGATGCCCTAATCAGTGCCTAGTCCACGAATCCTGGACAGGACTAAACCTTATAGGTGATATTGAACAGGGTTGGGCCAGGATGATCTAGTGATGGTCCAGGAAGGAGCTGTATCTTGGAGCACGTTCCTTGTCTCATTGTTTAAAAAACAAGTACAAGAGTTCTTTACTATTTACTGGCAATAATGTTGTATTGGTCCAATTATTCTGTAATTTATTAGCAAAATATTTGAAGGAATGTGAATTTTCTGTGACTTTCTCACAGCTACTGCTTTGAGAATTTTTTCCTTCCATTCTATTTACCTCCCAAGTTCCACAAGAGTAGAGGACAGCAAGGAGATCATACCTCCTGATCTACTGGGATAAGTTTCTAGAAAAAGCTAATAGAGATTTGAAGTCATCACTGCACTTTTTAAAAAATTCTTTTCTAGGCTTCTACACACCCCTCTGCTTGTGATTCTTGTTGTTAATCTATGATGCTACGCTTTGCCCTTCTGCATTATTTATTTTGGTTTAAGTTTCAGAACAATCATCTGCAAATTGCAATTCTTAGCACTCATTTATATGCAGAGATTGCACTGATTTAACTAACAGATTTTTAAATCTACTCAGTTAATTCGATGCAACCCATATGTGAGCAATTAGCTTAAGTCAGTTAAGAATCCTCTTCATGGGTATAAGCCACATTTAAAATAAGAAAGTCAAAATATAGGAATTAGAAACAGGCTAAAGAACATAAATTTAAAAGTAAAGTTTTAGTTAATTTGATCTGCTTTCATCAAATCCTAGTTTATATTCCTAGTTTTTCAATGATTTACTGCTTTGCTGCATGAGTGGCTTCACTTCTCAATATCCCTGCCTGCAAAATTAGGATTTGCTGACATCGCTTGTAGGAGGATGCAAGCGGGGCTGTTTGGGAAAATGTGTTTTCCCCCCCTAGGAAAGCTTAAGCTTTTCTATGAATAATGAATAGTCAGAACTGTAGCCAAATCTTCCCATTTAAAAACAGTATTTCCATTTGGAAGTGTCATTGTGGTGCCATTTGGGAGCTGTTTGGCTGCCCTGTTGTCCTGGCTCCTTCAGCCAAACTACAACTCCCCTGTGACAGTGTAATTCTGTACCTTATTGAGTTGCTGTCATGGAGTCTTGATGTCGCACTAGAGGACATGTGGTCCATCCAAAGAGACACTCTGACAGAGAAGGATGGGTGCCTAAGAAACCTCAAATGCATGTTTTCTAACATGTGCTGAGACATCTCTCTTAAACAGTTCTGATGTTTTGGATGGTGCAATTTGGAGTTGCGACTGAAAAGTCAAATGTTTTGAGGGGAATAAGGTGTTTGATTGGTGAGGAAAAGTTGACACCCTGCAGAAAGTAGATATTTGTTATAAGAAACTTCTTTAGCTGAAAATCGACTATTCTATCTAATACCAATGCCTAAAAATGCTGTTTGAAGGCTTTCTTATCAATGACATATAACATGTTTGAAGATAAGGAGAAGAGACTCTTGGGATGACTCCATCTCATGGACAATGTCAAGAAACTGAGAACCCAGTTTTTATTCGCTCCCTGCGTCCTTAATTGCTCCTTCATATAATAGTACAAAGCGATATTACTTGCATTTTTCTCATAAACCACAGTGCAACGTGTGGGTAGCTGCAGGTGAATGAATTATCTGGTATTTCATAGTTACTGTTGTTACAACTAGAAAAAATAGAAATCTGATGGGCATCCTTTGATGTGTAACTGGGAGGAAGGGAGTTCGTCTTATCTGTGACAATGCTGTTAATTCACCTTTTCAGTAGATCGTGTGAACTTCTTGTCTTATTTCATTATGACATTGACAGCATTAGCTGGGGTGAAGCAGATCTCGTTCTGCCTCTCTAACTGGTTTGTGACCAATTATGACTTAATAAAATGTGTCCACAGAGAGAAAAGGAAGCCTTAGAGCAGAGGGAGCTGAGCGAGGGTAGAGACACAGTTACGTGCACCGAACAGAAGAGCACAGGCTGCATCGTTTATCTTGGGAAGCAAGGGTTGTCCATTGTGACAAAATCAGTCAGATGTAGCAAGTGAAACACTGAAGGCTCATTACACTAATTAGTATCAGTGCTTAGCTGTAGGGAAGCAAGAAGAAACTGGCAGAGTGATACTTTAGGATAGCGTTTGCCCAAGAGGAAGCGTTATGCATTATGGATTCGTGCTGGAAGGGAAGAGTCAAAAAGCAGCCATGGTCCAAAATGATACAGATTCTTTCAATGGCATCCTTAAATTGGTTGGCATCCAGATATCTCCTGAATGACTCATGCTAAGTTTGGCAGTATGTGTGTGTGTGTGTGTAAGGTGCAATAAAAAGAAAACAGAAGAAAGTAGTAAAACAAAATTTCCTCTTAAAGGACTAAAGATAAAATAAACCAGGCAGTAAGAGTTCACAGTGTAATTGAAAAATCACCATTGCTTGGAACTTTATGGGGATCTCTTAGGAGAAAAGTTGACTTTCTGGCCTTGGTTTTTGTCATCTAGTTAAACAGTACATGCCTGCCTTGGTGCTCTAATATTAACGGTGGCTTTTACTCATGATGAAAGCTGATGTGATAGTAAGATATGGTGCAAATGAGGCTTGAGAGCAATTAACATTGCAGTGGGTCATAGTTGGGGAACAGGACTGTAAATATAATTTAGGAATGAGATGCGTGCTTGAAGAAGGAGATATGGAATAGGGCTCTTGAACTCCCGGCTGCTTTGGTTATGTTGGGAAGGCAAACTCCTCTTGAACCTGGTTTTATACAGGCATCTGAGCATTTGTACTGCTCGCAGTCAGAATGAGAGAGAGAATGATCAGTAGTGAATTGTTAGCTGCAGCAATGCCAATGGGAACTGTTTAATTCATTAGTGTCTGTGTATATGCCTTGTAGCTATTCACCTGTATTTCACTGTAAACAAGGGAAAATCTAATTCACCCCCTGAACAAAGGAAGAGCATCCCCTTTTCACTCCTTGGAGTAACCAAGTGAGGGGATCCCCTCGCTGCAGGGAAACCCTGAGGCTTACCAAGATGCAAAAATGAGGTGCCCTGGAGGGAGACAACCCCATCGAGTTGCCCACTTTCATGGTGGGAAAGGTATTCTGGCATGCAATTGGTGTACTCCAGAGCACAGTAGGAAAAATACCTTGACCTCTAATCCCCCATCTTTGGCTCCGGCTGCAGTGCAAGGCTTTATATAAGGCTATAAAATGAAATAGGTTAAATGAAGAGCTCTACAAAGAGTTCCTCAGCACTTCACATTTTCTCTTATGCCATTAAGACACAGAAATTTCAGAGGATGGAAGACCAGTTAGCTGTCATTCTGAAGCTTCTGAAAAATATCCAAACATTGAAATTCCAGACTGTTTTATATCACATAAGCATACTGTTTCATTGGATTGTTCTCAGTGTAAAGGCTCCAATATTTGCATTGTTCTGGTTATATTCTGTTTCTAGAATGACTATTGGCATCACAGAGCAATACCATGATGCAAAGCCTGGATGGCGTTGGATGAGCCTCTCTGTGGAATAAACATAAGATTAATATAGTAATGGTTTCAGCACATGGGCTTGAACAAAACAAGAGTCAAAGCCACAAAATAATGTTATATTTCTGACACCTTCCTTTAAATTACAAGAGAGGGTTTTGCTGTTACTGCTCCTTCATCATATCACTGAAAAGATTTAAAATAAAGAGAAATTAAGGATTCCCCCTCCCCATTTTTATTTTTTCCCAGGTTGCTCAAAGTTTTCTGAATGGCAAGACCAAAACACATTAATGCAAAAATTCCTACTCACATCCTAGGCAGCAGTTATTTATAAAGTCCAGCATGCTGTGTCTAATTGAGTCTGTACCATGCTGCTCAGTGGCATCCTGATGTTTACTTGCACCTACTGCCTTTTATATAGATATTCTTATCCTATGCTAGTACTGCTGTCCGCTTTTAATATGCACAGTGAATGGTGATGCTGCTCTCTACATATCAAACACAATGCATCCCTTTAGATTTTTATAGCTCCCTGTGCCCCAGGTGCAGTTATTATCAGTTCTGACATCAGTCATTTGATATGATGGGCTCTGTCTTTCTATTTATCTGTAATGGACAGGAAACTTTGAATCATTTTATCTTCTAAGCACAGCAACATCTTTTCGTTAAAAAGGTGGCTTTCTCCATGTCTTGTATTCTTCCTTGTCTAATATCTCGTGCATTATATTTATCCCCCAATCTCTTTATTCCCCACCTCCTGTTCTTTTTTGTTTTGTTCTTCTCGTGTATCTACCTTATTTCCTCTACCTCCCCCCCAGCCAGTTCTGGACCTGAGCAGGGCACTGGTCCAGGCTTACTGCAATTAACTAAAAGCTTCCATTGACCAAATCAAGCCTTAGGTTAGGACCAGATGGCATCTCTCCATTCATACACACAGCTCGTGTGGAATTCAGTGCAGTTTTGCCCTCAAAGCCTTCAAAGCAGGCTTAAGAGTAAGACAACAAAGAAAACACATCTTTAGTAAAACTTAATATCAGGCTTTGAGGTACAAGATTAAAAGCAGGGCCTTACAAGTGAAAACAGATTTAAAATACAATTCTATCTTAAACGGAATGAGTCTGTTCTTTAGCTACTTAACCTTTCCTGTTAACTCCCTGTGAGGTGTCCCTGCATTCAGAGCAAGAGTCAATTAGAAGTGCAGTTATGTCCTATGGATTCAGAAGCAGAATCTCAACCTGAGCTTTCTGTCTGTGATGTAGCAACTTGATATGACAGGGTTCCAGTTTCCATAGAGTAGTTATCCTACATGGCTACCTGCATTTACACGTCTCTAGAGCTGAGGAATGCATAGAAATAGGAATATTCTTGGTGGCATATAATGATATTTGAAGCTAGCACTGACCAAAAATTCATCATGAATTTATTCTACTTGGAACCAGTCACAGGAGTTATGTTTTCTGCAAGGAATGCGTGGCTTGAATGCTTTGGGTTTATTCATCTTATCAGAGTTATGTGGCACTATTGAAATATATCTGAAGGACAGGCTGCCCAAATGTTGGGCAACAGTGAGTGCTGAACACCTTGCCCTTTATCATTGTGATAGCCAGTGTTTCCTGGCCACTGGTCCATTTGGAAAAATTTAGGTAGTAAGGATCAGAGAATTTCCTTCCACCAGCTCCATAGCTTCACTTGAGCCATATCTGTAGTTACCCTAGAAATACTATTAGGGTCTGCTTGGAGAAGGTCAAAAGGGTTGGTTTGATCTCTTTTTGCTGTGCTCCAGCTGGTAGCCATGCACTGCCCTGGAGACCACTAATAGCTGTTCCATAGGCTGAGACACATCAAAGAATATCCTGGCTGTTTACAGGTGGAAGAGTAGGCAGGGATGTAACAAAGACGTGAAGCTTGTGAACAAGAGAAATGCAGTTTGTTTTGAATATAGATGGATAATACGTCTGGGTTGAAGATACATAACAAATAGAATTACAGGTAGTGTGTATAGAGGCACAAAGGTGGGGTTTTATTTACTTACTAGAATTATTTTTGGCAAATGTCTTCATAATTTCCTTTGAGCTGCAACTAGTCCCATCCAAGGTGGCAGGTAGTCTTGCTAATGCTGCAAAGCAGAAAAGACACATAAAATGTTTAAAGCAAATATAATACCTTGGAACTGTGTTGTAAGAAATGCCTTTGATTTGAGCAGTGAATTTCATTAAATCCTGCCAAAGATTCAAAGCCAGTTTCAGCTTTCTCAGTCCCTTTATTTCCTATCAGTACTTGAGATCAGCTTAATATTTTACCTTCACCCTTCGTTGCAGAGCATAACGGACAAAACCATTATCTGTGAATGTCATCTCTATTAAGAAAGAGAAGAAAGGAAGGAACAAGGGGGAACAGGGCTGGCAGGGAGCTGGTATCTCCAAAAGTAAACAGACTTTAACAGTATGCTGGGAGTAGGGAGCAGGATGGGAAAAATCAGCTTCTCATAATTAAGTTTCTGCATCTCCTTAAGAGCTGCGGATACAAGCTGCCAGGCTGAGGGCTAATATTTAAAGGTCATTTAAATGAGCAGAGATGTTAATCATTGAAGGGGCAAAGCTGAACTTTGTCTCCCAGCTCTTGCCTACATGTAGAGATGTTGCCTTCCTTCCCTACAGTCAGCAAGAGCTTTCAAGTGATTGTTTTAGAAACTAATACTAAGCAACCAGCAGCATTTGGGAACTGCAGAAGAGGGATTGGCTTGTCATAGGGTCACCTCTATGAAAAGTCACAATTTGCATCAGAGCAACTGAATTGGTAAATTGTATTATGGACAGAGTGAAACCTGCCCAAAGAGTGAGGGTGCTGTGGAGAGCAGACATGTTGGCATGTGGTTTAGAACCTGTACAGATGTATGAGTTACGCATAGCAATGCATGGCCCATGGCAGAAGCAGGTTCTGCAGTAGGAATCACCAATCAGTGTGCCTTGTCACACTGTCTACTTGGCTTTGATGTGTGTTAATAGACTCGATTTGGAGATATTCTTACATGCTTTTCTAACAGATAATGGGATTACTTTATATATTCTGCAGGAATAAGGAAATTTTTACAGAAGCTTTTAGTTTATTCTAAGAAATAGTGAAATAAAAATTGAGCTTGGGGTTGGTTTGACATTAATCTCTACATTTACTGAACCTTTTAGGAGAAACCTTTGTCAGCCAATACCAACAGGAAAGGTGGAGGAAGTAGGATTTTATTTTTTTTTTTGTGAGCAATGACAATGTTGAAAAACTATTTCTGAAGATCTGAAATAGCAAGACATTTTCCCTTCAATGTTAAATTGAAGCACGAGAATGAAAATCCAGCTATCTTTCTTTCCCAGAGAATGTAAATTCTGTTGTTATTTTTCAATTACTTATGTTCCTTCATATAACTGTGGTGCAGGAAGACATCACACACTTATGTCAAAGAAGTGTTTGGGTCTTATTTTTTACTAGTCACTCTGGAGAAAGATGAGTTTCTGAATGCAAACCAATGACTTTTTATGTGAAGTTGTACCTATTGAAAGGAAACACAAGTTCTTGGCAGAAATACAGCTGCTAATCTCAGCTGAGCAGCTGTTGTCCTGAAGATCAGGAGAGGTGAGCCTAAAGGTAACTTTATCTGAAGAGCCTTTAAGAAACATAACAGAAGTTGTCATGTTTCATGTAGAAATTTTGGCAGAAGCATCATGCAGCATTTGCCAACTCCCCATGTGTTAGCTATTGCTAATGTTTTCCGATTTGCTGACTGAGTAACATGGGAATTATGGATTACAAGGAAAGAAGGGAATTCAGCTAACAGGGAAACCGGAGTAAACTTGGAATGGATCTTGTGATGTTGCCAGAAACCCCAAGATGGCATCAGAGACCTTGTTTTTCTACATTAAAAATGTATGAAATATTCTTAGTGACTCCAATTATTTCTTTGTCTTCCATTCTCAACCAGTTCTTTATTGTTAATATTTTTTATTTTTAAAGCACTCCTGCTTTAACACCCTTTTTCTTCAAGCATCGTTTGCAAGGCATTGATAATGCTGAAGATGCTACATGCAACATACCCAAGCTGCAATATGAGGTTTTCCCAGTACAGCAACAGACCACATCCTCAGTAATACATTTGTACCATATTTTGTTCTCAGAGGCCAGAACAACAAAGCTGGATGCACCTCCATAGTTAGAAATTGACTCAACAACTAGGATTTTCTGGAAATCTTTTTTTTTTTTTTTTCTTTTTTTGAATCACAAACCAGCCTAAGTTTACAATGCCTCTAGAAGCATTATAATGCTCAACTGGGTAGTATGGAAATGATAAGGACCTACCACAATATCACCATATCTCATACTATGGAGGATTGATTCCTGAATTTTATCAGCACACCGTGACTTCAAAATTAGGAAAAAAATTACAGCAGATCCTTTGAGGAGGGTGAGGAGACTCTGATCTACACAATCATTAACAAGGGACATTAGTTGGCTTTTGCAAAATTGTACAGTGATGTACTGCTCCATATGGTCCAGTATCCTGCACAATCTTCCACCAATCACCAACTTGGTAACAAAATATGTTAAAGCCAACTAAGGGAAACATCTTTGCAGTGCAAATCTGGGATCCTTATTTAGCTTTTTATTCAGCCTTTGCAGTGAAGCTAGGTAATTGTTCTACATAATGATGTAGCATGCATCAAGATCTTCTTGATGTGCTTTAGATAGCGGCATTTCTTGTGAGTGGTGAAGCTCAAATGAAATATCTAGCTCATCTCATTTAAGTGCATTCATATTTCAGACTGGTCGAAGAGATTCAAGTGCCTGTCTTCAATTAGAAATGAGTAGGAGTTGGATGTACTTGTTTGCTGTGGAGGTTTTGAGAAGCCTGTGCTCGGTGTAAGCTCGTTGGATTTCATAGATAGCACAGAATATAGAACATGTCAGAAGACTTTTTGTTTGTAAGTGGTCATTTGATTTGTACTTACTTAGGTGAAGGAAAAACTGCATTTATTTCCAGGACTGCAATTATGTGAACCTTGGAAGGGAAAAAAGATAAAATTCATATACTACAAACGCCTCTGAAATATAACAAGGGCCATTGGTTCATTACAGTCAAATGTTCAAAACCTTTATATCTGTGTTGTAATTAATATTCCCTGTCCTTGTGCCAGAGCTTGCCAGAACCGGAAAATTTTTGAAATCAGCTGTTGCTTTGCTAGTTTATGTGTTGTTTTCTGTTTTCAGCCATCGTTGTTCCCTGAGTGGGGATGATCTAAACAGACAGTGGTTGACACCCAATTCCCAGCTCCATCCAACTATTTATCACGCCAAAGGTCTTCTCTATTACCTGCGCAGCATTGGCCGAGCTCCTCTGGTGAGTCTTTTCCACGATCTTTTGTGAGTTACTGCATATGGATTGCATACTGTACTATGCAAGAGTGAGCACTATTGTTTTAGAGCTAGAGAAATTTGGAAAGCATCATGTGTTGTTACACTTTCATCTTACAGATATGTTTTGAAAGTCTTGGGTATTTATTACTTACTGAATCTTCTAACCAACAATTCCAAGTTTCAGATTCAGCACACCTGGAATATAAATGAGAAAATGAATTCTTTAAAGCTCTGTAATAGCCTCAAAGTACTCAAACTGAGATAAATATTATGAGTACGTTGTTTTCTCCATGGCAATGATAGGAGATTGCACACAAAGATTTAGTGTGAATGGACTGTGCAAAAGCCCATGTTGGAATAATTCATGCTGTCACAAAAACACAGGGAACATCCCTCAAAATGTCTGAATTTTGATTCTGGGATGGTGCTGCTTTGGTGATGGGAAGAAAACAGCTGGATTTTGAGGAATACTAGAAATGTGTGAGAATTGGGCTTTGTCTCACAGCTGTAACTGGGATACAGATGGGTCTATCCCATTTTCTCAATCTCGATGCCTGTCAGAATGAACAGATAGTTCTGAGATCTCAGGAGAAAAAATACAGGAAGGTTCAAATGTTAATAAACAGATGTGGATGCACAGACTGGCAGGTTGGTCGCTGGTAGCTACAGTCAGTCAGGAAACATCCAAAGACCCCAAACTCCCTCTAGATGTGATGAGTAAAACTTTAGGGAAGGTGAAAATGTCTGTGAGTTTCTTTAAGTGAATTCTTGTGGGAATGTGGTTTTTGACTAAGGCAGCAGCCCTGAAGTTAAACTCTGCAGTTTGAAGAATATTATGGAAACTCAACTCACAGTTGTGAATTTACTCACCAACCTTTTCCTTTGGTTCAGAGCAGTGTAAGTTCAGTCTCGTTTTACTCTGCTATTTGCTCTCTGGCCTTTTTTAATACACAATCTCCTTGTCATATCCTGGTGCATAAAGTTGGACGTGCACTCAGTGCAAGTTTTCATCATCGCTGAGTGAAGGGAGACTATTGATCCTATCATCTCCCTCACTTGCAAGCTGCATGTCAGACTTGGTAAACTGATTTTTCTTTGCCTTTGAAGAGTACATTGATTTTAGCTTATATGTGCTAAGAAATGCCTTTTCCCTCTTCCAGAAGAGAGCTTGGTTTCTTCTTCTTGTCTTTTTTTTTTTTTTTTCCCCTCCAAGATCCCATGGAGCCAAGTTCACTGATAGCCAAATGATTTCTGTGAAATAATTTAGTTTCATTTATCCTGGGGATGTGCAAGCAGTTTCTTCAAAGCTGCTTCAAGGAAAAAAGGAAAGAACTTTAAAGTTAACAGTCTTTCAAATCAAAACCATTTTAATTGGTAACTTCTACAGACAACAGTCTGATAAATGCTTTTTTTTGTTTGTTTGTTTGTTTGGGGTTTTTTTTTGTAATTTGTTGGCTCTGGGAACACTAGTAGGACAAGGACTGGGTGTACCATGGCATTACTGCTCTCTTTGGCATGGGATCTCCTTTTGACTGAGAGAAGGAAAGTGGGAGTGTGAGAGACCTTTTGTCTGGGAGCAGACAGATCTGATACGGGGAGAGAATCTGTTCACTTGTTGAGCATTTGTGGTGAGAAACTTGCCATGGTTTAAAGGTTATGGTTAACAACGCAGCTGTAGCACATGACAGGGAACCTGCAGCTTGTACAGAGAGTTTGAGGTGCTCTGAAGAGCAGGATGGCGGGGACAGAAAGAGCTTTCTAGGGACCAGGTGGCACTGAGCAGAGATTGCTGTGGTTCCTAGACATTATATTGAGCTTGGAAACAAGCATCTGCCTGCAAGGATGTGGCTCATTGTGAGGAAAATAACCCTAGACATGTCTACCTCAAAACTCTGACATTCAAAGTCTTGTCACAATGCTATTACAGAAAAAAATATGAGACTTTAAACAACAAAAAAAACCCAACTTAAAAATGTTCTGTTTTCCAATAGATTTTCTTGCTTTCCATTTTCTATTTTGCCTTTCATATATTTTAAAAGTTGCCTGATTCTGTGACTCATGAGGAGGCTTGTTTTTGAGTTAGAAAACAGTTCTTACCTTTAGGATGATCAGTGCTTGGCAAAGAGCTTTAAATAGATAAAAAATTTGCGTGTGTGTCTTGAGTCATATCCCAGTGAATGCAAGCCTTGAGGGTTTGACTGGCTTGTGCATCTTAGTGTCCCAGCCATATGGAAGGAGAGGCTGGAGAAAAAGGACTGATAGGTCCCAAGTTTGATTAGTGTTTCCCTAGACACATCCCAGGAAGAATCCCAGGACCTGGGGGTGTTGGTTGACTGTCAGCTGAACATGAGCCAGCAGTGTGCCCAGGTGGCCAAGAAGGCCAACAGTATCCTGGCTTGTATCAAGAAGAGTGTGGTAAGTAGGACCCAAGAGGTCATCGTCCCCCTCAGCACTGGTGAGCCCCTATCTTGAGTACTGTGTCCAGTTTTGGGCCCCTTACCACAAAAAAGATATTGAGGTGCTGGAGCAGGTCCAGAGAAGGGCAACGAAGCTGGTGAGAGGTCTGGAGCACAAATCTTACGAGGAGAGGCTGAAGGAGCTGGGGTTGTTCAGTCTGGGGAAGAGGAAACTGAGGGAAGACCTTCTCACTCTACACTTCCCTGAAAGGAGGATGTAGAGAGGCGGGGGTTGGTCTCTTCTCCCAGGTCACAGATGATAGGACAAGTGGTAATGGTTTCAAGTTGTGCCAAGGGAGGTTCACGTTAGATATTAGGAAATATTTCTTTCCTGAAAGGGTTGTNNGGGTTGTCAGGCATTGGAATGGGCTGCCCAGGGAGATGGGTGAGGCACCATCCCTGGAGGTGTTCAAGAGAGTTGACATGGTGCTCAGGGATATGGGTTAGTAGTGGATTGATGTTGTTTTGGGTGTGGTGTGGGGTTTGTATGGGTGTTTTTTTGGTTTTGGGTTGGTTTTCTTTTTGTTCGTTTGTGGGATGTTTTTTTGGGTTTGTTTTTTGTTTGTTTGGTTTTTGATTTTTTTTTTTTATTGTTTGGACTAGATGATCTTGAAAGGTCCCTTCCAACCTAGGTGATTCTGTGATTCCGTGAATAACATATTGAGTGTTCAAACTACAAAATATAGCTTAGCTTTGGCTGAATGGTGAGGCATAACCTACCCTGTAGAGTAAAAATGAGGCAGAAGAATGTATTATAAAGAACAATTGATTATAGACATTGGGAGTGACTGCATTATCCAGAAAACTTATTTAAAATGTAGCTCTATGCAACTTACAAGCAGAATGAAATTATTTCCAGTAGCACTGACTCTGCTGTGGAAGCCAGTGACAATCAGTGAAAGATCCTGTGGCCTTAAACAGCAGCAGTATTACAGAACCTGGCTTTGATAACCCTTTACCAATAATCTCTTCCGAGACCTGTCACTAAAGACTCATCAGCATGTTTCTTGAGGTGCAGAATTATAGACCTGCTACTGATCAGGCAGCCCAGCTATCTGACTATCTGATCATCCTTCTGTGGTTTCTGATATGTAAAGTAATATTTTAGGCAGATAATATATTGTGTCTTTTGTGTGTTGGTAATTCTGTAAATTGGCAGGTAATTGATACCCAATTGAGCTGGGCTCTCTGCCTTGAAATAAAATGAAAGCTATAAAATCCTCTTTGATATTCATAGGAATAAATTCTAGGTGGTACCTGTGGTTAACCTAAACTATGACTGTGTGTTGCTGATAGCTTAGATGAAATACTAGCTGGAAAAATGTATGTCATTAAGAGAGCCAATAAAAGCAGCTCTTTGGAAGGAGACATTACAGGATAATTGCACGTGACTCAGAGTTACTTCAACTGCAGGGGTTGCATAAAACTTGCAAAATATGTACACAGCCTGAGCGGGCTGAGTTTCTGGGGTCTGTGCAATATTGGCTTTTTTTTGTTGGTTTGGTTTATTTTTTTTCTTTAGGAATGATGCCGGTTGTAGTTTTGCGCCAATGAGCAGCTCTCAGGCTTCTCTGTCCTTCTCTTTCTGCCTGTGCCAGGCAGTGAGGGTGGTAGTAAGGCAGGAGAGGTTGTTGCTGGATGGGTCACTGTTCACGTGCTTCAGGTGTGGAAAGTGCACGGTGCCAGGACAGGGATGTGCAGACCCAGAACCCTGCAAAGAGAGCAGGAGGTGAGCGGTGGTGCAGGAAGGTTGACGGGTCAGAAACCAAAAGGAGGAGCAGGATATAATCTTTGAGATGTATAATTGTCCAGCTCATTAGGAGCAGTGAGATGATTCTTTATGTATATGTGCCTTAGCCTCTCCAGTGTGATGACCTACTGTTTGGCAGATGAGCTGAAAGACTGGATACGCTCAATTCCTAGATAATTAAACTCCCTGACTTGCTGCAGCTAAACTTAGTTACTGTATAGCTGGTAAATAAATATATTAGGGTGAATCTTGCCCTAGCAGTTGGTGGAAGAAGCTCATCTCCTCCATCTGTTTCTTCCCTCTTGCATATATATTAATGTAAGAATATGTATATTTTTTACCCGATATTTCTCCCTGATCTCTCTTTACATTGATCCACAATTCTTCCCTGCCTTCATACACCCATTCTTTTGTCTCCAACATTAGCCCTGGAAAACTGTTTCAATGAAACTCTCTTTTACTCAGTGGCGAATATTGGTTTAAAATGAACATATTCCTTCTCTTCAGAGATTCTTAGCTTTTCATTGACAGATTTCTGAATATTCTTGATAAAGACAGGGAGAATATATGTAACAGCAGTGTGTATATCGACTTAATATCTCAGAGGGCACTGAGATAGATTATTCTTTAAGACTTGGGTCAATATTTACCTCTTGGGTCATTAAATCATGATTTTCATTTCTATAGGAGTCGATATCTGCCTATAAAGGCAATCAAAATTTCCGCTAAAACTGGGAATGTGCCTTGTGCCTAGTTTATATGACAGCTGACATAAGAGAGACCGCTAGATTAGACCATGTGGAATGAGACTATTTGCTATGAAGATAAGATCACGTTCTGTGCTTGGCTTCCAGAAATTCATGCAAAGATATGATAGCACTGTGCAATACAATTGTGTGATTATATTTTCCTAAAAACGATGTAGCATAGGTTTTGAATTTAAAGAAGCCTGAGTGATAATTAATAGTTTGGGAAAGCACAGATTTCAAATCTCATGAGGATAGTACTGGAGTTCAGGAGTTTAGAAGTAGAAAAAGCCTGACAAATTGCTCTGTTGTTGTATCATGAGTTACCATGAACTCTTATGTTCCTGAGTTGCCATGGATTCTTGCACAGGTGTCATGTTTATTTCTGCTGCAGATGGAAATGCACCGGTCTTGACTCTGGATCCCTGAGATCATGTCAGATTGAATAGATAAAGCAAGATACAATTGACTAACAAAGTTTGACACAGGTTATAGGCATGACACAGTCTAAGCATCTCTGTAGAGACCTGAAAAAAAACCATTAACCCCTCATTATAGTCTTATAGTGGTTATTATGAACAACAAGGAAATTTTGTCGGTCTTCAAGATTTTCCCTCTTTTTTTTCCTTTTTTTCTTTTTTTTTATCTCTATCCCTAGGTATTCTGTGACTACCATGGACACTCCCAGAGAAAGAATGTGTTTCTTTATGGCTGCAGCATCAAGGAGACCTTGTGGCAAGCAGGCTGCATGGTTGACACAGCAGTTATCACAGAAGATGTTGGCTACAGGGTAGGTTTGCTTTGTTCCTTTCTGCAATTATGGATGTGTATGGGCATGTACGCAGCTCGTTAAGATAAGGCCAGCTCACAAATTGTGGAGATAGGTGCAAGTTTTGCTTTCTCCAGAGGAGTAACAATCTAGAAAGTTTCAAATAATTCATAATACCTTCATGCAACAGATATTAGCAAGAGTAATAATAATGGGTCCCTATTTTCTCATTTTAGTAAGATGCTGTGTTATATTCTTTGGCTACAGACAAATAGGACAGATGTATTTTTTTGTATTTTATCATTTCTAAATATACATATGCTTTTGTCCCCTCTCTCCATCATAATAAGAAAATAAATAGGAATTATGTAATGGTAATTGAGGAAATGACAATGTGTCACTGTCCTACTTAGTTGAATTGCTTCATTTTCATCATGATCCTGGTCCCACTGAAAACACATTCAAGGGGTGTCAAATGGATCTAACATGGTGGACTTATCTCCACAGCAAGTGTTTGGTGTCATAGTGAGGGAATATTTTCTGAAATTAGAAAGAATAAATACTAAAATCTGTTTTATTTCTACACCATGTGAATGTCTCATTCACCAAACTGTGACTTCCTACCTTATTTTTTTGTCTGTTTAGAAGATATCTTCCTCTGAAATGACAAATTTCTGTGGGGGAAAAAAAACCCAACTAATTATAGTTTTAAAAGAGGTTAATTTCACAAAACATTAATTGTGGCCTTATAATTATAGAATTATAGCTTGGTTCACTCCAACCTGAAGAAGGTTGAAAAGTCTTTTTCAGTTTACATCTCTGTGTAATTTTGGTACTTCAGCACAAATACTAATTATCCTCCCATAAGGATGCCACATCTTCTGCATTCTTCTCATGGCATCGTACTCAGCACACTGAACATGAGGGGTCCCTGTGGCAGACGCTTTGTTTCACAAAGAAAACAGGGAAGGCACTTAAAGTCAAGACATCTTTTGCTGTGTTTGAATTCAGAGGGCTCGAAAAGGCTGAGGGTGGTTTGCTGTCACACAAACAGCTTTCAGCATCTGGGGCCTGTCTTGCATCTCTCACAAAGAAAGCAGGAGCATCTCTGAGGCTGTCCAAGAATACTTGACAGCCATCTATAAGAAAGGTTCAAATCCTCTCTTTTGCACAAAAAGGGAAATGGGTGCCTGCTCAAGTGCCTGGCTATGGGTCACTCTCATTCTCCTTAGGCAGTGGAAAATGGGTATACAGGAGAGGGCATCTGCAATTGCAAACTGCAGCAGAAAATTGGCCCTGTCTTGGACCTGCTTCCTTCCACGGCTTGCACAGGTTTCTCTCCTGCATGCTGCAGGTAGTTGAGGATTAATCTGGCCTCCATGATTGATTTTTCTCAACAGGAACAGGAAGAAAATACTTGAAGAAAAAATTTTTGGAACAGCGTTTGCCTCATAGGTTGTAAACTCAGCTGTAGCTTTGTCAATATACAATAAGAGTCTTCCTTGCCTTCTAATATTTGGTGGCCTTGAGTGACTTGCACAACAAAACCCAGCCTGGAGATTTGTCCTTTTGATAGTCATTCCAGGCCCCTTTGACAGCAATCTTTGCAGGGACATCAGTAAAGAAATATAATTCCATTCTCACCTGATGGGATTGGAGGTTTATGGACAGGATCCTGTGTGAGGGGAGTAGCTCCCTTTGCTGCTGTACATGCTAAATCCAGCTGTGCATGAGAAAGGGAACACAGTCACACTGCTGCATTAGCATAAAAGCATCCTTAAAAAGGGTGTGTTTTCATTCTTTCAAAATATGCTCTTGAAAGATAATTAATGAGAAGTATAAGTAGAGAAGAAAGAACCATTAGTGCAAAATCTAGAACGCTGCTAAAATGAAAAGAATACTAAATTCAGGTTTGCTAATGTTCCTAAATGAGTCCTGTGTACAGAGACATTACTGTTACCTGCCAGTGGTTTTATTTAATTAAATGTAAAAGATTGATTATGCATATAATTTCAATTGTTTTAAAAAGCTAAACCAGATTAGGGATCTGATTATTGCATTTGATAGTATATATTTACAAAAAATCTATGTGTTGGTTCAGATAAGGGCAAAATGAAAACAAACTGTATGTGAAAGTTCAGATAAACTCAATCTCATGGTTGTGCTGAGGTTTATAAACATCAGGGTGATATGGCTGTGCTACAGTTTTTAATTTCTGTTCAATCCAAATCCAGGAAAGCCTAGAAGCACTGCATGAAAGCATGCTATTTTGTGATCCCCATGCAGCAAATAGCAGTCTGAAAGCAATCCAGAGATGTTGGATGCTTAGTCTACAGCAAACAGTCAATTTTAAAGATTCCTCTGCTCAGTGTGCCCATAGGAAAGGGAGCACACTGGAGATCTTGCCTTAAGTTAGGTTTGCAGTGGTATCAGATTTAAAATGGAATCTTCTTCTTTGTTCCATTTTTTTTTATTTGAAAAATGAACCTTATAGATCTTTAGATCTTTAGATTTATACTGTATAGAACTGGTAATGTTCATTGAAAGTTGTAGCCAGAATATGCTGAAAAATGAAAATCGCCTTTTTGTTACAGAGATGTGTAGAGTTAAGCATTTTTACAGGCAATATTGCAAAACAGTTTAGGTCAAAGATTTATCATTCACATCAAATGTGTTTTAGGAAAAGAAATGGTTTCACTTTCAATGAAACCAAATATTCCCATATAGTCCTATGAAGTAAAGCTCAACAGAACGGAACTACAATTGCTCAGGATCAGTCAGTGAAACTGATTGTTATTGGAAAGTAAAATTATCTGTTTGGCTTTCACTGCTCAAACTCAATGAAATTCAAGGGTAAATGCCATTAGCAATAAGCAGGAACTCCTTCTACATGATTCCATTCAGTTCAGATGCTTAAGAAAGCTGTCATCAAAGAAATAATGAATGTCCTCATTGTTCTCGCTCTTCTCTAGATGGATCAAATGGTCTTTTGGCACGTGTTGTGATGAGTACACCAGCACTAAAATTTACACGTACTCATGTCATACACACAGGCCTGTGTGTATGTGTACATAAAGGTCCAGTTTCTACACAGACTGTTAATGTATCTAGTATATGTTTTTATAGAGTGTAAAAGTAACACATTTAGCATTGTGTAATGACTAAGTGTTGCCTCTGCACTGGTGGAAATATTTGATACTGCAGCATATTAGAAGCGTTTATAGACTTTGTTGGGAAATATAATTTCTAGAATAAGAAAAATCAGTCAGGGTTAGGATGTAATTTTTACTGATTTTTCATGATTATTTTTTATGGTGCTTCTCTAAATGAAGTGTATAAAATATATCACTGGGGCTCAACTGAGAATATTTTGGTTTGTTTCACAATACAAGTTAGTTAAATATTGAGCTCTAGTTTCATATAATTATGTATGACCTTCCATGAGAATACACGACCCGTTTCTCTGCTCTGTACTAGGTTCAGACAAAACTCCTTCCATAGCTGATGGATGATGGGAGGAGATATAGAATAATTGGAGAGGGGACAATAGGAATATCAGGTATTAAACTATGACTGGAGCCCTCTTAGCAGCACAACGGGAAGGTGTAGGGTAAAGGAAGTTCCATCTAAACATAAGGAGGAACTTTTTGACTTTGAGGGTGGCAGAGCACTGGAACAGGCTGACCAGAGAGGTGGCGGAGTCTCTATCTCTGTAGATGTTCAAAACTCCCCTGGACTAATTCTTGTGTAACCTACTCTAGGATGACCTGCTTTGTCAGGGGGGTTGGACTAGATAATCTTCAGTGGTCCCTTCCAACCCCACAGCATTCTGTGATTCTGTAATGTCAGAGCATCTTGAAAGCAACTCTGTGATTTCAGTAGTCCCAGACTAGTGGATGTGAAAATGTTTGGTTTTTGAATGAGATATACCAGATGTACTGGGTATTTTGCATCTCAGCATTTGGGATGAAACAAATATAAGAATCTGAGGATTTCACGTGGGAGGGACATAATGTACTGGTTGAAACTCTCAGTAACAGTTACTACAGATAGATTTGATGATGTACACGTTAAAAACCACAGGTCTCTGTATTTGTGTATATGATATAAACACATGCACATCTGTTCAATTCATTTCTCATTGCTGCTGATTATTTTCTCACAGACTCTTCCTAAAATCCTGGATAAGGTGGCCCCTGCATTTGTCATGAACAGCTGCAGCTTCCTGGTGGAGAAGTCCCGGGAGTCGACAGCCCGGGTGGTGGTATGGAAGGAAATAGGTGTGCTGAGGAGCTACACCATGGAGAGCACGTACTGCGGCTGCAGCCACGGACTCTACAAAGTGAGTAAATCTTTCAAAGAACCCTGTACTGCCGCTGTCCTAATGCACATCTCATGAGTTTGGAAAGGCAAAGTGGAGGAGATTATGCTTAGCACTGTCTGCTCTTTCCGGACCCATGTCTAGAGCCTGGGCTGAAGGAATGAGTGCTTTTGAGATGATACAGAGCACCTATCCTTATAAGGGCATTCATGGTGGTGTAAAAAATGTGCTGGCAGGTTATATGGACATATTTAAGCCTAGTTCTCAAGGTAATTAACTTGAATACTGGTGGCACCACATGCTTTGGCATGGGCTAGTTGCCTGAGCATTCACTTGGCTAAATTTAAGAACTTGTACTGAGAATCCTGCGTTTGGAGTTGGATGTTACTGACAGCCAAAGGTGGTTAATCTAAGGCTAGTTTTGACATCTGTCCAGGAGCTCAAGCTTAAGTGATGCCTGTGACTGTGATCTAGACAGATCTGTACTCCAGACTTGGTTCCAGAAGTTCCAGACTTGGTAGGAAGGGCTGTACTTCTACTGAACATATCAGAGACATCGGTTTGTGAGATCTCTTTGTGCCTTTTAAGTACACAGGATGAACTATGGTAATTGCATTTGAGTGATCATAATTCTCCATTCACTAAAACGGCGTATTCTTTCTCTTGTTCCTTACCAAACTTGTTGCTTTCATTGAAAGGCTTCCATATTCCACCTCATTTCTCCCGCTAGGGAGCAATCCTTATCTATACAGCACTAATAAGCAGTTAAAGAGCCTAAAAGACCCTTAAGGAAGGAGCCATTATTACAAATAACAATTAATTAATAAGACGTTTAAATGATTATCTTTTGAAGCTCTATACTAATCCTTTTACCTCTCTGTAGAATGCAGCCAGGAAGTACTCAGCTGCTGTTTTAAGCATGCTCTGCTATATGTACATCAATTCCAAGACAGGAAAGGCAGAAGAAAAAAACAGCAGACAATTTAAAGAAAGAGACTATAATTGCTCTGGGCATTACATCTAACACTCCCTACTGCTGAGAAGTGCTAATGGTTTTTTAATAGGCATCACAGGTCAAGACATTGGTTTTGAATCTTTTTTAGACAGTGGGGGAAAAATCTACCTTGACTGAAGTCAATGACAAAATTCCTAGTGATCTCCAGCATAGAGGAAGGTTCACCAATTTCCTAGATAACCACAGTAAGACCTAAAAGCGACACATCAGATTGTATCAATATCTAACGATTTGTTGTTGTTCTCCTTCAACATCTGTGAGGTCTCTAACCCAAATTTGCTTAATTTGTGTCATTATATGCTGAAATACTAGAAAAAGAACATTAAATGCCACATTCAGGTGTTGCACTTAAGCACTATGCCATCCCCAGGGGCCCTGTATGATATAGGAGAGGCACCAAAAATAAGCAGAAAGACTTAATGAACATGGTTCTGGAATCTTTTTATGAAGCAATCCTTTAAAATATGTGAAATTATTTTCTACATTCTTTCTTGTCCTCTTTTTCATCGCTGATCCCGGACCACAGGCACCCACTGAGGACAAGAGCAAGTTGACATATGAGGGTATGTGACTGGTGACAGAATCCAGTGTTGTCATGGCCCTTAAGAAAGGCTGTAAGCTGTAAAGCAGTTCTAAAATTTCCATTCAGAACACCCTGAAAAGCTGAGTCCCACTTGGATTATTGGGTTATTTTTTATGAGATTACATATCCCCTTTTTTTTATCTTTGTTTAGTATTATCATGCATCTCAAAAATGGACATACATAGATATTCCCTTGAGGGGGCATTTCTTTCCTGTTTCTTTATCACAATGACAATACAAACACTTTTTTGCAGTTTCTCTAATTCAGGTAGCTTTAAAGTATTTCCACTATTTTTTTCCCAAGTATGCTAAGTACCTAACTTGTTGGTATCAAAATGGAATGTAATTTTTTACACTGACTTTTATGTTGGAACCACATATAAGTACCTAAACTACCTCTTTAAAATAATTAATATTAACAAGATATTTCCTCTTCCTTTTAGCAGTCTTTAGACTTGGTTCTTGCTTGCTTGTTTCCTTGTTCTTACAAGTAGGTTACTTAGGGTATGGAGTTGACAGGCTGACCTGAAGATTTCATTGCATAATACAATGTAATACTCAACTGACATCTATCAAGCCAAAAAATTACTTCATTAGTATCTGGAAGCCTTGAAATTATTCCTGCAAACTGGAAATTTATCATGTAAGAGGTCAAGTTTTTCTAGACCCTCCTGCCTGAGTTCTTTGCTCTTGGACCCTCAAGCTGAGGTAAACAGTAGACTGAGACTAACACTAAGGCAGGAGATGTCAGTATCCTATATTTAGTACTTTCTCTTGTTTGGATTAGCAGGTTTGTGTTTAACTGTGAGTCAGTTTCTTAATTGCAAAGGATTGATCTCCCCATAGGGATGTATCTAGAATCTCGCCTAGGCAAGCACGCCTTTTTTTTTGTTGATACTTTTATACCTTGAAGTACAGTATAAACAACAGCTAGGATTTAAAACATCTCATTATATGCAGCAGAGGTTCTCAAGCCCAGCATTATTCAGTGAATCAGTGGTCAAACTTCTAACAGAGTACAGCAGATCTGGATCCTGGTCCTTAATTTTCTTCCTGCTTGTAAGTGATGAAAGTGATTCATTCAAGTAGCTGCTTTGCTGGCTGTGAGCATGGAAATACAGTGCTTGGAGTTGCACGGGGATATCTGATAGGGATTGTGCAAAGGATTTAGGAAGAGCAAGAAAGCCTTATAGAGGCTGCAAGAGGTTAAAATATCAGTTACACAAGGCTGGTACACTTGCTCCCTCTCACCAGATGTCGAGGAAGGGCTGAGGCAAACCAGGACTTAGTTTTTCCCAATAGAGTCCAGAAAAGCTGCTGCTAGAGTTTTTTCAAGGAATGTGTGTGTCCTCTCTTGAATTGAAATGTAGCCTTCATTTTTAAAATAGTTTAGTGACTGAAAGATAAAGTAGGAATTTGGTACTATTGATATGTAAATGAGAAAGAATAGTGACCCCAGCCTCGTTTAAAAGTCATTTGATTTCAAATGGAGAGGAGGGCGGAAATGAGAGGAGAAAAAAGATGGTTTGTCTCTGTCGAATCTCCCTGTCTGTGTGATCAATGGAAACACAATAAGCCAACTACCCTTAAGGAAGCGAAGCATAAAACTAAAGAAACTATTGATCTTATCTAAGGTTTTGTTCAACATAAGGAAGAAGAAAAGAAGGGGGAAAAATATCCAAACTCTTTCATTTTGTCTGGATTGCTCAATTCAGTCTTTAGAGGAGCCGTGTCTCTGTTTGAAAGTTGCTAAAAACAAATCAGCCAATTTCCACAGGGAATGCTCCCTTCTTTTTCTGCCAGTTTACAACCCTATGGTCAAAACAGAAAAACAATTTAAAAGAAAAAAACAAAACAAAACAAACAAATAAGCAAACCCACACCAAAAAAACTTGCTTCTCCTTTCTTTTCTTGTGTGAATGCCTTTACCCCTCCAGCTCACCCTGAGATTTTATTGCTGCCTCCCTTTTGTGGGATGTTGAGCCCCTTCTCATCTTTGATTTTTAAAAGACTGAAAGCAAGGCTGTACTGTAAGAAGTTCTGCTGAGCACAGGTACAGTCATGGCCCCGAACGAATCGAATCTCCAGTGACACATATTGACATTTTCCTGAATTTCATGTGTGATTAATTTTTAAGCTTCCATATCTCTTTGCTCTACTGCATTTTATCACATTGTACTGTTTCACCATTCTGCTTGATTCCTGTTACCTGACCTACTAATTAAGACCCATCTATAGTGTATTGGAGTGAGCTGTTCAGTTCATTACTGCATCTATCATCCTACAAGTTAATATCTTTTGTGCCATGGTATACAGCTGAGTTCCATACTGTATGTCTTGGTAATATAGCAAATATCAAAAATTCAGCTTCATGCTCTGTGCTATGTTGGAAAAGGATTTTCCTTGGCATATTATGCCTGCTGGAGGAGAGGTAGCACTGACAGAAATAGACTTTAGCTCCTTGCTTCAAAGGGATTATAAACAAGTAGTAGTAACAAATGAGTTTTAAAATTATTGCAGATATCTTGACAGTGCCCTTTGAAGGAGATTTGCTAGTGATATGTGTCCTTCTTTGAAGAAAGCCTTAGGAGAGCTGAGAAAAAATATTTTTTTTTCTGTCCAGTCTAAAGCTGCTAATCTGAGGAATTGAATACCCTAAATTTTCTCATTGGACTTGATTAGAGGGGAAGAGTCATCCTTTTGCAGAGATGCTGGAAGCAGAGAGAGCAACATCAAGCAGCGAGGCCATACTTCGTAAGACTTATTGATAGTGGTTCAAAATGTCTTTGTTGGACAAAAGTGGTGATAGTTAGTCTAATAAATTGGAAGACCTGATATTATCCATCACCTCTAACCTGGCTAGTAGGGGCTGAATTATTTAAAATGATTGATGAACCAGTGATTTACCATGGAAGTGTGGCTGAACTTAAGCAATATGTTGTCTTTCTACCTCTTCAGAGGTGGATTTATCTGGTTTGACCTGTTTTTGCCCAAATTAGCTAAATTGTTATCAATGTATGATTTGTCCATTAAATTACAGCACTATTTCTTTATAGTTATCTTGAGGCAATGAAATACTTTTTTCATCTTCCTTACTATTGAAGATTATTTAACAAATTTCTGTGAGGCATTTTTATGCATGCTCTATTCATAAGCAATTTATTATAGTTAATGGTCAGAAATTGAGTTGTTTTGATGGAGTTTGCAGATCATATGATATTGCTTCTGTTCTCCAGTAAGACGTATATTGTTCTGGTAATTGGAAGTCTGGTGTACAAACTTAACAAATAATTTTAATTTGGCCTCTTGCCAGCATTCAGCCATCAACAAAAATGGTTTCAGCAATATTCTTGCCATAAAAGCATATATAATAGGTATTTGCAGAAAGAAAAAGGAAAGAAATAAGATATACTTTCTGGTGTACATTTCTGTAAAATGTTTACATCATCTTTGCAAGTCTGACAGGCTTTTCCTCATTTTTTCTGTCCCCAAGAGCTTACACTGTTCCTAAGTATGGGTAAGTCTCAAAAGCATTCAAAAGTTTCTTTTCAAAAAACCATCTCTAAAATGTGTGTTTAGCTGACCCTCTGTGCTCTGGGGATCTCATTCAAAAGCAGATGCTGAGAATAAGAAAGAATGATTTTCTTTCTGATAGTTCTGCTTCCAGTTCTGGTCCAAAGTGGCTCAAATTGGAAGCAGCTGTAATAGCAAGAAAAGTATAGAAAAAAATAGTTATCTAATAGTAATCTAAGGACTGAAGGTTCAAATTAAGGGGTTTGTTCAGATTCCTTAAATTGTTACCCAAGGCAGAAGTTCGCATCCTATTTGTTTTATTTTCCTGCTGCTTTTATTTCCACCAACCCCTTGCAATGATTGATCAATGATGCAATTTGTAAGATTTTCTAATTGTACCTTTTAGGCTTGTGGGTTTCACTTCATAGAACTCTGTAAGGGTTAATGGTATATAGGAAGTGGGGAAAGAGAAGAGAGGGTTTCTGAGGAAAGAAATCAGGGGGTGGGTGCTTGTCTTCCTTAGAGACTTGTAGGTTCTTATATGAACTGCGGCAGGGTTTTTCCTCATTAGTGTTTTTATTGGGGTTTTTTGTTTGTTTCTCATTATTTAATTAATAATACCAACTAAGAAATAACATGCTTAATTGTGCTTCAATCTGTTTGGTTCATGACACATTAAACAATAGGAGTTTGAAGTTGTGCTGGCTTTGGCACCCTCAGATTGTTTGGAAAAGCAAATCACAGAACTGGGGGAACTTTGTAGGGATTCTTTGGGTCTTACATCTCCAAGAAAACTGGAGTTTGTCAGTTTTCTGATGTTGATGATGATGAAATGGCTGGTCTCATTTTTCTTGATGGGTAATAAGACAGTTGTATTAAGGCAAGTGTGATTAAAACCACAAAATGTAAATATCACCTCTATTCCCAAAATCATGGGTATTATTGCTGTTGTATTTTGTTGAAGGTGCTCAATATTGTCATGTGGGAGTTTTTGTCATTTATGGGCGTTTAAAAGTCTATACATTTTACAAGATGGGAATTCAGGTCTCCATGCTTTGTCTCCCCATTTCCTGATCCCTACCCCACAGTCAGTTTAGACTTGCAGTTTTCAAAGTGTTCAGTAGTTGAGTAGGGTCATTCTACTTGTCACCATTTCCAGAGAAGGCTTATTTCTTTCTTGCTTGGGATATTTGGGGGCGGACAAACTGGTTTGGGGTTTTTTTAACCCTATATAGGACAAGATCAATTTCTGGTGCTAGTGTGACTCCTTTAAATATTTTTGCCCCCCTTCCAGTGTTTGCCAAATGTAGGTGTTTTGTGAATGATTCTGGAAAAGCAATGGTCTCTTTTTCCCATAGACTGAGTTTGCTGCTGTACAAACAGCAACTGTTTTCTCAGGGCAACTGAATAGTTCCTTACTGCTTTCAAGAAGTTAGTATAGGGGTGGTTGCCTACTAAACACTGTCCATCTGTTGAGGTGTCCCATGAATGCTGCCATGAAACAGATTTTGGAAGAAGTCCTCCCTGGCACCTGCTGCAGTGTATTTCAGCTGTCACTCGGGCCATCTGCTTTCCTGTTCCCAGGTTGAAAGATTCGAGTGTTAGGGGACTGAGGGACCTTCCATTGTGTTTGAAGTTACTAGAAAGAGCAGAGAATGACACTTAATGGAGAAGAATGGACTCATGCCTTTATTCAGACTCCCTGTCCCCAAAGCACTCAGGAAGCACTAAAAACCAAGAATTGTCAGGGTGCAGTGGCCAACAGTATTTGAATGATATATTGGAATTTTTTTATATATATTACAAAAGATGATCACTGATGCTACCTGGATCACAGATGAAGATACTAATTGAAATTGTTATGTTTTATTTTAATTACTTCTCCTGTGATGTTGAGCCAGCTGTATCCCTGACTTGCTAAGTTCAGTGGTGTTGTATCAGGATAGATTTGGATAATTGGCTTTGAAGAGATATTCTAGAGACCTTGACATTCTTGGAAGGAAGAATCAATGCAGTTATCAGTGCAGTGGGAATAGCTTGTGAATGTGTTCCCTCCCTCTTAGACCCTGTCTGGAAGGAAACAAGAGTGTCTCTGCCAGCTCTGTTGCTCATAAAAGCCAGGAGCAGCACTAGATTTTATCCTTAGTCATGTACTGGTCGGTAAGTTATTCTAACTGCAGACCTCTGAATAGAGAAAATGGGAAAGTCTGTATGGAAGGGCTGCCATGGTGGTGATTTTAACACACCTCAAACTGAGTTTGAGGCACCTCTAGTGAGAACGAGCCACAGGGAAGTGAAATCAGAGCCTACTCCCACAGCTAAAGTCTTTTAAGCTTGCTGTGTGATTCTGTTCTGAACTTTCCCACCAAGGTTAGTACTTGTGTACCAAGGTTAGTACAGTGAAGGTTACTACTGATCTCTGGCATTTCCAGATATTTCAGTCCCAGACTTAGCTTTTAACACAGCATATTCACATAGGACTGATGAATCTTTCCAATGTGGAAATGGGCAGACCTGTTAATGCTTCTAAAATATGTGGTTTATGAAATTTAATTGCCAGAACAACATAGTGATTAGGACAAAATTACATTCTTTTGGCTTGTATCCAGATAACCTGTGCTTTCTTATCCTGTTAGGCTATATTGAGACAAATGAGTTAGTCCACGGGCATCCCGGGCTGATGTTGCAGCCTGACACGGAGCAGTCCTAGCAGATAACTTAGGGCTCAAGGGTGCTGTCCTCATGCCATTTCATGTGCATGGATGTTTCCCTAGGTTCCTTCTCCTGCAATGTAAAGACACTGCAGCAGAAGCTGCAGAAACAAGAGTACTGAAGATAACAGCATAAAATGGAACAGAAAGAAGACTGCAGATAGAAGAACATGGGAACTTAGGGCCCATTTTAGGACCTCAGAGTCATGCAAATCACGTTTCACTTTCTCTCCTACTTAGTTATTCAGGCTAAGAAATAGAATGCAAATCAGAGCTTGGCAGAAAATATAGGTGCTATATCCTAACCCAGATTTTTTTTGGTAAAAACCTGTTACAGAAGGAGAAAAATATGGTCCTGAACCACAAAGAAGTGAAAAATTTGCTAGCTTCTCTGCCTTTTGGAACCAATTTTAAAGTTGACACTAAGGGGGGTGTCTGCTTCTCCAGCTCCTAAGCAGACAGCTTGGCTCGATCTTCAGCCCTTTGGCAGAAGGAGTATCTTAAATCAACTCTCTTGTCTCTACTGTTGATAGATTATTGGGTGCTGACTGGCTGCGTAACTGGAGAATAGGTCCCATGCCATGTGGTTAAATTACGGCACAATAAAAAATGACGACAGGGTGAGATCATAATAGATCTGACTGTGCAAAGCTGGGAGGTATCCAGTTCTGTTGAGGTTCAAAGGACATGGATGGAGTGTGAAGCAGAACAATTGTGTACCTCCTTCTCAGCCCACTCTTTTCCACCATCGTGTAATGGAACCAGTTGTCTTAGTTCTGCTGTTTACCCTTCTGTTTGGGACCCAGTTCCCAATAAATCCCTGCAATCTCCTACATTCCTTTTTCTTGCTAGTGATATTAACAATTCTAGTTGGTTTGATAAACCGAGGGACATTGCAAACTCCTGGGGGCTGATGCGTGGGAAACCAGTGGGATTATCTTGATTCTTTCCTGTCTTCAATGCTGATGTTCTAGACATTGTTTTTCCCCCAGTGTGTTGTAAAAACCTGATATTTCTGCTTTGTTTATGGGATCTTTCCCTCAGCTTCTTTTCTGCTTCCCTAGATACTTGGTTGCAATCTGGTTCTGTATTCCAATGCTGTACATGAAAAAGGAGGTGATAGGTATTGATTTAGAGGGGTTTATCAAACTGTTTCCCTACAAAAGGAATCTGAAGTGCAAGTATCCTGTCATACCCATCTTCTAGCATTTGAGAGAGAAGGATTAGATGGAAGAATCCCAGGTTTTTTACATTACAGATCTGGACAACCTAGGTGCTTGAAGCAAAAAAATCCATTTGCAATTGCACTTGAGGTTGCATGGAGAAGAGATTGCATTTTGTGAGGGAACAAGATATGAATCAATGGCTGACCTCCATATATTCACCCTGCTGGCAAGATACTATTATTTTGGCTCCATTTGAAAATGAACAAACCCAGTGTACTAATGCAGAGACATAAAAACAACAAACCCTGCCACCCTGTGACAGAGGGAGCGGGTCCTTCCATGTACTTTAAGGAGGAACAAACTCTCCTATTATTAAAATCAATGCTGCCACGCTCGGAAGTCAAACTGTCTTTTGTAGTGCCAGAAGGCTGAAAATGACTAGCAATTTGTGGTCGGGCTAATCTCTGAATTGTGTTTATTCAGTTTATCGGGATAGCTGAGGACCTGGTTTGACTTCAGATGTGGATTTGTTAGAGCCTTAATTACATTCACAGTACAAATTATTAGAGCAAACAGAAAACTACAGAAGTGAAGCAAACTAGATGCTTAAAGATTATTTTAAATCTTCTATTATAAATAATATAGTGGTGACAGAAATTGCAGTCACACACATGTATGTGATTTTCCTGGTTGAAATGTTCCTATTCTATCTGAAGCCACTAAGCAATCCTGAATGTCATGACCTTGAATGCCCATGGGATTGCAGTCTGCTAAAGAAAAAAAAACCTCTTGGGGAGGACAAGGGATAGAAAAGCAACATTCCTAATGAAAACTAACTGCAGTATTTCAATGGTGTCCCTTTAGAAGTTCAAATATGATTGCACATCATCCTTTCAAGTTTTCTGTGGAATTACAGCAGCTAGCTTTTTGATTTCTGATGTCTCTCTTGCTTGTTAATCTGGCCCCATGTGGATTTATTGTACAAATCTATTTGGCAGCTGAAAATTGCCCTTTGATGAAGCTCCTAGTCTAATCATGAACTCCTCAGGCATGGAAAATAAGAATGGGGAGGTGGCAAAAACACAGGCTAAAAGAGCCATGTTTGTCTTTCACTCTGCATGGATTTTAGAAGCATCTAAATTTCAAAGTCTTTCACACACAGGATTTTCTGCAAAGATTGATTTTATTCTTCTTAAGATCATAACATTTGCCATGCTGGATCAGACCATTGGTCCATATAATCAGGTATCCTGCCTCATACAGAGACTGGTTCCTCATGGCTCAGAAGAGAAGAAAACCAGCCTGTAATGCAACTGATTCAATTACACTAAGACATGGAAAGAAATTAATCCTACTAGCTTGACCTGCCTCTCCTCTACTTCATCCACTGCAGCATGAGACCTGATTATCATTATCAAAACTTTGAAATAACAAGCTACTTTCTCTGTGAATAATTATGGCACCTTTTCATCCCCTTTTATAATCTTTTCTCAGACAGGGTTTCCTGCAGCAGTGAATTCTACTAGTGGGTGCCTATAATATGTATATGCTGTCCATCACTAAATGTGAACTGTATTTTGAAACCTCATCTCCCTTCTTTCTCCATTCTGTCATCTTGCTGGTTTGTGTATCTCCGGAAGATGCACTTCCTGCAGTTGTAGTTGTTCCCATTCTGCTTGGTCTGTCAGCTCCCTGCCATCCTTATGCCTGTCTGTTTTACCCTCAGGTCCCCTGGTCTTGTCTATTCATTCAGACCATTGGATGGTCTATTCATTCTCTCCAGTCTCAAAATCTGTAGATGCACCCTGTTCCTTGTCTCTTTGGTCAATTTCTTTGTTTTGTTTCCAATCCAGATTTTTTTTTTCATGTGTGCTAAACTCTTGTACTAATTATATTATCTTTTCTATCTATTTTTCTTTCTATAACAAAGTTTATTTCAAATTACCCAATATACTATGACTGACTGTTATTCCTCTGCATTAAAAGTACTAAATTCCTTCCTCACTGACTGAGTATTGACATTTCTTCTTGCTTAAATCACAATGTGTGCCCTTGCTTGGTACTATAAACATCATAAATAATACATGCATGTCTGCAGGCTGCACCATGTTATGGGTTTGTCCTTGAGTAGGGTCAGGTCTTCCAGCTGGAGAAGGTGGGTGTTGCATGAGATTCTGCTTCTGTCACAACTCCTTGAGTACAATGATAGTGTCCTTTCTGTGTAACAGAATCTGCAATCTTTCTCCCTTTCTATGACTTCAGGTACTGGAAGGAGGTGGTGTGGGATCCCAACCCAGCAGTGGCAGAGAGGCCAGCATGCTGGGCTGTACATGCATGAGATAGATGCACATGCTGGTGTATAAAGCAGGACGCAGAAGCAGAAGTCTCAAGTCTGGACTGAAGACAAATATTTCAGTGTCAGAGTAAGAGCAGAGATTGCTCAGTTCTCCTGCTCTTTTCTGCCATGTCCAGGCACAGCCTCTCCTATAGCAGGGAAGGCTGCAGTTGCTGGGAATTGTATTAGACACTGAAACCAGAATCTTAATAACAAATTTATGGAGTATTAAGGGCCAGAAAGGAATCATTAGGTCTTCTGGTTTGACCTCTTATACATCATAAGCCTTTGGGTTTCACACAGGCAGCTTTGCATGAAGACTGATAACTTGTGTAAGCAGGTTTTGTAGAAAAACATTCAGACTGAATTTGAGAACATCACATGATTGGAAACCCATCTGGTCCCCTGGTATTTTGTTCCAGGGGTCAGAAACTGTTAAATATTATTGCCTTATTCTAATTTGAATTCATCTGCCTGCTGTTTTCAGCTGCATTTTTGTTATTTTTCTCTGCTAGTTTAGACAGACCCTTAGTAACTTGCAATTTGTTTTTTTAGAGGTACTTATACAATGTAACCGAGTCACCTTTCAATGTTTTTTTTTTCCTGATAATTAATTAAACAGGCTGAATTCCTAATAATTTGTCTATATCAGAACATGCCTCTGAATTAGCTAAAGATGCAAGTGGAAAGTCCTGTGCTAAACCACATTAAGCTACATGTCAACACACTGAAGCAGAATTAAGGTGGCCTTAATTAAATTTGGCTTAACTCATTTCTAAAGTAAATTAAGCCAAACTGAATTGCAAACACTTTAATTCTGAATAACAGAGCAGAAATATGTGCCTCTGTATGTAATAAACTTGTACTTGTAAAGAAAGGGTATGCTTATGTTGGATGAACTCTGAGACAGAAGTTGACATGGCTAACAAGGGAGTGTGGGATGGTATTTGGAGGTTTTGGGTTTATCTTTAGGTAACATTCTGTATTGTGTACTGCATATGGGTGATGTAGGAAAAAAACCTGCTGTGATCCGTCTTGGATGTGTTATATTCTAATTTTTGTCTAAGGAAGAATTTTTTGATGCATTCATTGCCAGATGGTGGGAGATCTACAAGTGAAGATATGTCTATAAAGAGACATTTCAGCTCAGTGTACAACCTCTGGGAATGCAGGCATCGGGGACAATTCAGGAATTGTTTGTATGCATGCCGTAAGTGTGTAAGGACAAAAAGAAGCTGAAGATAGTAGAAATCAAAAAAGATGTTAGTTACTCATCTCCAAGAGTTGAAAAAGAATTTGGAGATGTTTGATGCTGAAGATGTGTGATAATTCTTTTGGATATTCATTAAGATGGCTACTGCCATATAGAGAATTAGAAGAATGCCTTTGATGAATACCTTTTGGTGTAACACAGAAAAACACTGAGATATTTTCAACCAAATAGTTGTCAAAAGTGAGCTTCACTTAGGGAAAGCAAACAGAGGAATAAACAAAAGTATAATGTGATGGTGCATTGTCTGCCTGGAGCAGGAGAATAAGATACAAAGACAAGTTTGGATGATGCCTGTTGTAAACACATGGCAGAGAAGTACATGGAATGCTGTATTGTGGGATTCTTCAAGGCTCTTGATAAAAAAAGAAAGACAAAAAACTTGGTGATTTTGCCAGAGACCTTTTAAAAGCTGTAAATAAGAGAAGGAAGGAAAGATGGAAGACAACCATTGGTTGCATGACTGATGTGAAGACCGGTTTTGGAGAAGTGATGCATACTTCAGTGGTCATGGGGATAAAATGGGTGAGGGACCCTTGCACTTCAGATGAAAAAAATTAATCTTTCACAAAGCCAAACTAAATAATGCTGAAGTGTGTGTAGGAGAGGGGTGAGGGTGGAAGGCTGGGGGGAGCAGAGGGAAGGGGAAAAAAAAAGAAAAGCAAGCTCTGCAAAAACAAATGCAGTTCAAACTCAAACAAAATAGCTTGTTAATTAAGACATTGAACCAGTGTAGGGAAAAAACTGCAGAAGAAATATATTTCTCAAATGTCTATATACTACGGCTAAGCATCTGAATAATGAGCAATTGGAAGATCTTGCTGATGAAGTATAATATAATTGGTCATACTGAAGCCTACCAGTAAAAGCACATTTTTGTAATTTCAGAATCTCTAAATACTAGTTTATCCCCTGCCTGGGGAGGACGGAAAAGGTAGTAGTAAGCATGTGTGGCTGGGGTGAGAGGGAATGGCAGCCTGATACAGCTTCATCTACTGATAATTCAGGTTTACATATTGCAAGTATGCTGAAAAATTTAGGAGATAAGCCTGCTTGGCACATTGAATCAAACTAGAAAATGGGATAAGTTACCTCATAAGTACTTCTATTGAATACACAAAAAGTAAACGTGTAGCTATGGACTTTAGTTTGGGTGAGATATACCTGAGATTTCATGCAGCAGCTGTAAATACTATTAGAGATTTCAGACATTACAGGTGATTATTTTCTAACACAAAAGGTGTTGTATCCAGTGTAACTCTATTTTGGACTACATCATAATAGGAAAGGATGAATTAGCCTTTGTTGTGGGAGTTTGTGGTTACCTAGACACCAGTGATCGTGACCCAATTACATTTAATATGGGTAGAGGACAGTGTTCCTATTAGCATGTGTTTGTATATATTTTTTTTCCTTAATAGGGACTGATTTTCCAGAGCTGAGGAAATATTGTAAGTAAAGCAGACCACAAGAAGAAAAAAAGTATATTATGAATAAAAATTGAGTCTTTTTTTTTTTAAAGGATTTTGTTGCATATCCAAAAAGGCACAATTCTCTAATCAAGAATTGAGGACACATTCAGTTAAAACTGATCCTGGTTTAATAGCAAAAAAGAAGGCAATAATTAGAGTCTAGAGGACAGTGAATCATAATATTGATGAAAAATCTACATGATAGATTGATTATAGCAAGACAGATTTCTATTATTTCAGTCTCGGTTTCTTGTTTGTTAGCACTAATTGTTTACCAGTATTTCTGAATGTAATGAGTAAACAACAGTAGAGGTCATTTTCCTAAATGTGGCTGATGAAAATAATCTTCTAAGGGATAATAGCATAGATTTATTGTCTCTGAACAAAGAAAACAGGGAAAATAGATAGCAGCCAACATAATGTAAGAAATGGATATAAGAAGCTAAACAGTAAAAATTCATGGCAGTCAGGACTAGAGCAGTAAAAAAACATTTGGTACCATAACTAGAAAATAAGCTCTGGAACTCCATTATAGGAATTATTACGTTGATAATATTGTTAAACATAAATTTGTCAAAGTCATATCTTTAATGTGTTAGATATTTTCTTTTTCCACCCATGATGTTGTTAGTCTTTCCAAAGTTATGTTATGTTATAGTCTGAACATTCTCAGTAATGATGATGCTAAACACTGATTATCATTCCCCTTATCACTTTTTCTGGAATTTATTAGGTCACTGTAATAGGTGCAGAGGGAACATGCTGTTTCTTTTCAGGACCTTTTATATCTGACATACGTTGACATGTGTACGAAATATACATATATTCAGTTTGTTCCTTCTGCCCCAGAAATGGGAAATCATAGAATTATCTCATCTGGAAGGGGCCTTCAAAGGTCTTCTAGTCCAACCCCCCTGCAATCAGCAGGGATACCCCCAACTAGACCAGGTTGCCCAGGGCCTCATTAAGCCTCACCTTGAATGTCTCCAGGGAAGAGGCCTCAACCACGTTCCTGGGCAACCTGTTCCAGTGCTCCACCACTCTCATAGTAAAGAACTTATTCCCAATGTCTAATCTAAATCTGCTCTTCTCCAGTTTAAAGCCATTAGCCCTTGTTCTGTCATTGATGGACTTTGCAAACAGACTGTCTCCAACCTAGAGCTGGATGCAGTATTCCAGTTGTGGCCTCACCAGTGCAGAGTAGAGCGGGAGAATGACTTCCCTTGACCTACTAGCCACGCTCTTCCCTATGCAGTCCAGGATTCAGTTGGCCTTCTTGGTCCCAAGAGCACACTGATTGCTCATTGTCATTTTGCTGTCTACCAGGACCCCCAGATCTTTCTCTTTGGAACTTGTCTCCAGCACATCCACGCCTAACCTGTATTGGTGCCCGACATTCTTCTTCCCCAGGTGGAGGACCCTACGCTTTTCCCTGTTGAACCTCATGAGGTTCTTCCTTGCCCAGCTCTCCAGTCTATCCACGTCTCTCTAGGTGGCAGCATGGCCCTCCAGGGTTTTGTGAGGTTTTCTTTGTTGTTGGGATTTTTTTGTTTGTTTGGATTTTGTTGTTGTTGTTTTTCCCCCTCTTACACTCCCCTGTCGCACGCCAGAGTTTGTAGAGGCTTGGTTCTCGTCATCAGTGCTGCTGCTGCCGCCTTGCTCCACTCTGTTGATTGCCCACTTAGTCCCAGCAGGTTTTGGTTTTTATTTTGCTTTAGGGATCAGATTTAAAGAGACCAAAGTCTTACCAGGCTGCTACTAGAACTTAAATGCATCTCTGCAGATGGTTTACCTCATTTCCTGTTGTCATCATCATCACCAGAGTCAACACTTCCTCAGCACCTTTCACCTCAGGAGAGAAAAATTTCAATATATAGTCGTGGAAAGCAGGTATTGTCTTCAAAACTTTCTGATACTTCAAACAATGTCCTCATTTTGCACCAGAGTCAAAACACAACCTGTTAAAGTAACTTGTGAAAATCCAGAACAACTAATCCCGGAACAGATCACTACCCTCTTTTGGGTTGAAGAAAACTCAGATCCCAGTCTGCCAGATTGAAAGCAAGGATTTACATCACCAGATAGTTCTTTGTTGAATTTATCCCTGCTTCTTGTGTAAGGGTTGTTACATTATCTGTAAATAATAGAATCATAGAATGGTATATGTTGGAAGAGACCTTTCAACATCCTCATCCAAATCCATCAACCTCATCAAATCCAACCATAATGAAAAATTTCTTGAGGGAGAAAGAGATTAATTCTATAACGTGGTACAAGAGTACTCACCTAGTATGGAACAGCCCCCATCTGAATCACTGTTGCAGTTAATATTCAGTTGTTCCTAGGAAGCTGGGGAGCTCAACTGGAAAGGGTATCTCTCTTGTGGGATCTGATCAAAAATGTCACGCAAGAGCCGAGCAGCTCTTCCTGAGAAAAGTCACCTTTAATCAAAGCCACAAAGAAGTTTTGGCTTTTGTTTAAAAAAAAAAAAGTTTTTTCAAAACATTTTAAGCTTAATATCTTACTGTGTTGCACCTCTTTTTAGCTTTTGGAATAAACCAGAAAGTTTCCTTTGGGGATGCTGTAAATAATGACTGAGCTCCACAGTAAAATTGAATCAGAGATTCATACAAAGTAACAATGTGATGATGTATTTTTAATGATTTTGAGGATGATATTACAAATGAGTTTGAGAGAGAAGTACAGCCATATGCAACTGGGGCTAAAAAAGCCCAGAAATTTTGTCCATTTTACAGTAGCTTATTTCTGCTGGGGATCACTTATTTTAAAAAATATAATTTTAAATACACGTATTTGCTTTTGGCACAGGATCAGAAAGGCAGTTTGCATTTCAGTGGAAGATACTCCTTTCTTTGTATTTATTCCTTTAAAAGATGTTGGTCAGCAGATTGCAGGTGCTGAAACTTATTCTGATTTGGAGGGAAAGCTGGTAGTTTATAAAATTATTTTGTCTTGCAAGATAATTGAAAGTTGAGTGAGAATGGTATTTGGTTTGAAATGCTAACTCTACATGAGAACAGTGGAGGAGGAATCTAGCATTTCTGAAGGTATTTTCTTTGCCACTCTCTTTTTCTTTTATATTATAACTTCAGTTCCATTTTTATTGTCTTTTGCATATTTTTCTTCCTAGCCTTGGGAAGCGACGGGCTGGGATCTGGCTGTCATTTGAGTTGGGGAAAAGGGCTGTATAACCGTGTCATGGTGGCCCAGAGCATACATGCCTCACCGGCTGGCAATGATGGGGAAGAAGGAGGCGACCCTATAATATAGCATTAACAAGCCTGAGTAACTTGTTACCTTGCTCAGAACCTTCAGCTGTCCTGCACCCAAGGTCAACACCGTAACCTAAGCTACTAGAATGAACCTTCTACCAAAGATGAAAGTAACGGATGTGCTGTGTACTGGATGCTCTGTTCCCTGCAGTCTGATGGCCCATATGGATTTTGCAGTAGGCAGCTGGACACCAATTTTGCAATGACCTTTTAAGAGCAGCCCTTTTGTCTTTTCCAGTGAGGGAGAATGAAATAAATGGGATCTGAAAGCAGAGCTCAGGCTGGCACTGAAAGAGTGACAGAAAGGTCACTTTTCTGATCAAGCTAGTAGTATGTTTAGTGATTGGAAGGGCTTCCAGGGATCAAAGTGCTGAAGTTTTTCTGAGTCAAGCATAACCCCACTAACCTTCATGTACGGTGAAATGCCTTGAATTTTTTACCTGGTTGATCAGCTCTAGGTAAATGTATTGCATAGAATGGATACCTTCAACAAGGCAGCAAAAGTGCTTCTATGGTTTTGCACACTCAGTTCTCAGAGATCCTATCAAATCCTTTGATTTGTGTACCCTGAAGTATGACTTGTACTGGGGACTGGTATTAAACGTCAGCTTTGAAAATGGGCCTTGTCATGACTAATGCAAAATTCACTCCTGTGGTTAATTTAACGAGATAGATCAGCAGACATCATACATTTATTAAACAACCATAATTATATTTATATTAATGCTGGTCTCTGCCCAGGAGAGATTCAGGCCTGGCATAATAGGATTTGTTCATAATGCAGAAGTGAGATCTCTGAATATAGATACAGGCAGAAACTGGGGACTAGAAGAATGTGGCCGTGTTGTGGGCTGAGATTGAGTAGCTCTCGGATGTTCAAGAGGTGAGACTGGGCTGTGACAAAGGTACATGATTAGACTCATATCAAACTTCAGGAATACCGATAGCTTTTGGGTTATCCTGGATCCTGCAAGGTTGGTTGGAATTCATTGGCAGGGGTATTGACACCTGTCAGGTGCACTGCATTTGCATGCTCATTCACTTTAAAAGGTCAGTAAAGCACCCTGATGATTTTAAAGGTGACCTGCTGTGTCTGAAGTCTGTTTAGTTTCATTCCATTTTCTCTGCAGGTATCAAGTTTGTTTTGATGTGATACTGATCACGCGGCACTTCTTTATGTGGACAAGATCATTGCTCAGGCTTTGGAAACAGATAAGAATTGGATTCTTTCTGAGTCTTCCTATGTACAATTATATTGTTTCAGGGAAAATAGCCCATGATTATTGCCCTGTTTTGTTCTGTCTGGTTGCACTGATGTTCTGGGAATAAAGCAGGTTTCTGGGACAGTGGCAGCTCTGCTCAGTTGGCTGCAGGAGGAGAGAACAGCCTCTGCTGGATTCAGCAGCTTCTGCCTGCTTCTTATGCTGACACAGTGTCCACCTCTCCTCCTCTGCATACTGATGTCCCCTCTCTTTAGTCTGCTTGTCCTTCACAGTAAACAGGGGAGAACAAAGTTGACAGTGTTGGATTGAAGGGCTGTAAGTGGTTATTGATTCCCAGGCCTCTTGCATTCCTAGAGGTGGGGGTCAGGAAGGGTGTGTTTGGGTACAGACATGAATCTGCAAGGTTGTAATGGTGTGTTAGCACCGGTAAGTAATAGGATGCACATGTTGATGCTTTTTGAGTGGATTTGTATAAGCTGTAGGTAGCTGTGTGTTTGTATGCACACTAGAGGATGCCTTTGTACATTATGCTTGGAAGTTGTGCACAAAAGGTGTGTGTATGTGTGTGAGTATGCATTTATTTCTGTTTATAGGCAGAATGCTAAATGTGTAATAGGCATCAGTATTTATTACTTGAAATACATGAGTGTGTATATCTTGTGTGTATGTGTGTAGTAGCACACAGGGGCTACTTGTGGCTCTCTATTGGGCTAGGTGCAGCTAAAATGATGACGGGCTGTGTTGGCATTCTGCTCTTGTGTGACACCATCACAGTTGCTGGTAGGGCAGGGAGAAGGCAGAGATGTATAGCCCTCAGCCTTCCTGCCTAATCTTTATTGCGTAGCACATGTGGGAGTCTGTAGTAGCCTGTGAAGGGGAAAAGAGAGCTCATTTCTAAATGAAGACTGAAAAGAAAATGCACACAGCAAGGATCGATTCATTAGATTCAGATTTCATTAGCTTCTGATATCTCTGTTCGCAGGAGAAAAGTCACACTTCCTTGGTGACCTTTTAACAAATGCAAAGCTAGAGGGGAAACCTGTCTTTCAGTTCCTTTACATTTGTAACTGATTAGAGTGGAGGTGTGGACTGCAGTGTATGGGATTGCAGTGAAGCCCTCTGAAGGACAGCACACTCACAACACTGGAATTTGTGCATGTGCTGCTTGCATGTGTTAGTCCAAAGGACAGCAGGGGGCACAAATGCCTCCTGAGGTCCTGTCCCATCTCTTCCTCCAGCTGAGATTGGAGCAGAAGGGTAGAGTAGCCTCCTCACACTCTGCATTCCAGTTCAATGCCGCCTTATTGATGTGAGGAGTGCCAAGTTGGTGTAAAGCAAAACCAGAACAGGCAATACCTGTTAGTACTGGTTTTTTAAGCTGATGTTACCTGTTGTGTTGTAGAAAAAGGTTGAAAGGAACACACCCAATGTGCCTTGGTTTTTCTCAACTTTCCTCAGGGTCTTCTACAGCTCTTTAGAAACATCTTTTGCAGCGTAAGTATCTTGGGTATTAAAATAACGTGGACAGATCTTGTGGCAGTGGAGGACAGGACAAAGCAAGAGCAAGATCATTACAACTGGAGATGTGGAGTCAGATTCAAGGACCCTTATAAACTGTTGATTCAGAGATATTATTTTCCCCATAGATGTGTAAATGGTGACTTTTTCTCCATACCTTTGATACTAATTATGAGGGCAGGCGCTTGATATCAGGGTATTCTTATCAGGCTAACATTTTAGTCTCTGCTGTTGACTGGTATAGCATGAATGGCATCTTCTGTGAGTTCATTGCTAGAAAGGAAGAGAAATCTTATAAGTATTTTCTATGTCTCTTTGGAATAATCTTTTGTGATGCTCTCTGGGAGAGAAAAAAGCTCAGGTAGATTTGTGAATTCATGTGAAAAGATTCTTAAAAGAGGGACAGCTTGAAGAGAGATCAAATTCATTGTGGTACAGATTTGGCTTATTATCTGCTCATACATCCCAAGAATGAGAAGCTTGTGGCTCTTCTATGCCTGATCAGAATACATAAGTACAGTCTAGATGACATTTAAGGTCAGGCTGGCATTGGTGGAGATCCTGACTGTTCAAAATAGGGAGGGTAAAATTTTGAAGAGAGGCTTATTTCATGAATGTTGAATAACAGATATTTCAATCCCTGAGGTGATTCATCAAGTACCTTTCTCTTTCCAGTCAGTTCCACTGATTTCACTTGAGAGTGTACAACTATGATAAACTGAATTAAATGAGATCTCGTAACTCCTCATCCAGAATCTAAACCTTAAAGAGCTTCCAAAAAGGCAGAATCAGTAATTGGAGGCCTTCTCTTTGAGGCAGCCAGAAGGCTCCCAAGAAAACCAGAAGCGTTTTACCTGTAATATTTCTGTGTCAGTGCTATAGAGACTTGGCATAACCCCAAAATACATCTCATTTATGTATATATGCTTGCATTTTAAAGGAAAGGGGAAGACAAAAAGAAAAACCAAGGCCTTAAGATCTTTCTTTCCTCTATCACATAGCACTTTTATGTGCAACGACACAAAATTACTTGCTATACAGAACTTAAGTCTATAAGATTGTATAGAATATGCTTTTCTTTTGAGGGAGATTTATCAGTATTGCCATGGCGAGGATAATGCCACATCTAACCCATATAACTTGCCTCTGCAAGTTTACTATTTGCCTATGAATGAATGTTTTGCCCCTGTGAATGGAAGTTCCCACAGATCCTACAAACCCGGTATGAGAACCTCTAGGGAATTAATTAAGACTTTGTCTTTACCGATTGCATGTAATTCTTCACGAGTTTCAGATGCAGAAGAGAGGCTGCAGAGCTGAACAGAACAAAAGGGAAGGAGATGTTCAATCACAAGTGCATTTGAATGTTTTCAGTAGAGTGATATTTGTATTTCCACTCCTTGGCTCTAAGACTGATACCAGACTAAGGGGCTTTGGAGTGGGAAATTCAAAGGGGATAAAGGTGGGCCTGCTGAAGGTGGGATCTGTTGCATTTTCCAGTCTGAAACTAGAATGGCAAAAGCTGCAGGGTGCAGAAGGATGTGCAGGGCACAGTTAGTATCGCTGACTCACAGAAAGCATAGCACAGGTTTATGGTTATGCAAGAATATAGACTGCATAATCTATCGCTTGCTGACAAGTGTACTACATTCACATACAAAAAAGTGAAAAAGAAGAGAGTATATTTTTCCCATATCATTTGCGAATCATTGTTGATCTTTTATTAGGAGTCTGGAAGAGCCTGGATAATAGTACTGCTCTGCTTGGCTCTGTGTAAAAGGGCTTAATTTTTATGTTTTCATTTAGTCCTTTATATTGTTGCTTCTTAGCTTGCTGATTAATAAATCTCGGTTGCACTGAAACAAATGCTTGGGAAATAGAAAAACAATCCTGTGTATGCATCCTTTGTATGCATTTGGGGTAATAGGTAGTACTGGTTGTGGTGTAATTAAATTGCTTACAAAGGACCAATATCTGCATTCTTGTGTTTTCCTACTATAAGAGGAAGGGGGCCTACAGGAAGGCTGGGGAGAGCCTTTTTACAAAGGCCTGCAGTGACAGGATGAAGGGCAATGGGCTTAAACTGAAGAAAAGCAGATTTAGATT
>BJBW01001864.1:125763-169983 GCA_004320125.1 Scolopax mira
GCTTGATGAGGCCCTGGGCAACCTGGTCTAATTGGAGGTGTCCCTGCTGACTGCAGGGGGGTCGGACTAGATGACGTTTTTAGGTCCCTTCCAGCCTCCTGGACAATTCTCTGATTCTATGACACTAATTAGTAGAAATTCTTAGCATGATGTTAATAAATGCATGAAGACCACATGCACAATTTGCAAGAGAAACAGGTATGAATCTCCGTATATTTCCTGTACTTTTCCAAATGACATGTTAGGTGAGTGTTTGTACCGATGAGGTTTTTATGTGCAGTGAATATTTGCAAGTGCAAATTTGGAAGTGTGTTGATGGAGGATGTTGAATGTGGGTACGTGCATGCGAGTGTGGGAACTAGCCCAGAACACATTCTCTCAGATCTTCAAGTGTGCAGACATGCACTGGTGTGTTTGATGAAGAAAGTATTTTAATTGTGTACTTCTGAATAGGTGTTGTTTGTTATGGTGTCTGTGTCTTAAAAGTGTGTCCCTGTGAATCTGTGACCGTGTGTGTGAATGTGTCTGATGAGTGCACAAGAGCCCAAGCAGAAGATAGTACGATGTACAAAAATCTGCTATAAACTCTACCCCCATCATGTTTGTACTAAATAGCAGGCAATTTTGCCCTACAAAAGAAGAGGTAAAAATTAAATCAGAGGGCACCTATGGCAGCGACCACGCAGTTGATTGTGTCTGAGAGAACTTTCCATATGTGCCTTTTTCTCTCCTCAATCCTCACAGCTGTGACCTCTACTTGTAGCAGTTAATAAAGCCTTTGGCATTTGTTTTTTTTTTTCTTTCAGAAAAATGTGTTTAAGATCTTGGCAGAAACTGGCATTTCTTGAAAGTCATATCTAGCATTTGTTCCACTGTCAGCCAGTTCCTTCCTTTAGTCTCTGAACATGGGACTTGTCAATAACAGTCCAGAAATAGCTTCTCTCTCTAGAACTGATGTTTGCCAACAATAGCTAGGGAAGAAGCAAATAAATCTATTTTTGTAGTTGGATTTTAACATGGTAACCCTGTTGGCTTTAACAAAAATTATATTTGGCACTTAAAGCTAGAATGTTTATTTGTTCTGGAAAGCTTTTTGACCAAATTCAAATATGATGGTTGAGAGATCATGTGTGTTAGTTACTTATGGCCAGGAAGGTGTTGGACAAGAGTGTATGTAATGCAATGAAGTTGGTCTTAATGTAGCTGTGGCTTTGGATGTTGTAACCTCTGTATTGAGGAGTGTGGGAGAAAGCAGAATATGTGCCAGGACCTGATGGCCCTTCTTGTCTGAGATTTCCCCAACAGCAGGACTGAATATTAAGGACTGTAGAGCTGGAGTGAAAGAGACAGGCAGGTTCATCTCAGCTAGTGATAGACAGGTTGAGAGAACAATTTCTACTGTCTAGGCTACATCATCTGCACTATTGCTCAGCTGAGGTTGAGATGGACAGTTGGAGTTCCTGTATGGAGAAAAGAATTAAGGCCAGTGACAGCAATGGAAGAAATGGAGTTAAAACCAGATGTCTCTCCTTGCCAGCCGAGGTCCTGTCCCACTGCTGCTGAGCAGTGAAGGATAATCAGGTTCAGCCAAAAGTCCAGGTCACCAGATAAGTCCATGGTAATGAAGTAAGTCCAAGGTCAAGCACATGAATCAGGATCAGGTCTAATGATGGTGACTGTGATCAGCCTAGCAATCACCTGGTAGATCTGTAGTGACAAGGCTGGTCCAAGGTGAAGCCAGGAGGTTTGTCCAATGGGTCACAGTCCAGACTTGATGGGGCCTGTGGACAAGATTGATGTGCAGATATGTTTGTTGTTTTTGCTTGGGAGGCAAAAACAGATTCCGGTTCTCAGTTGCTATAATAGCAGCTATTCTGATAGAAACAGACATCTTCCAATGTTGTGTCCATCTGCTGTTGTCCTTGCACATCACCGCTCTCCTGAACTCTAGTGGTTCTTTAGTTTTCCTGTTGCCTGTGGCTGTATGTTATCTTCCTCAACCTGTATGGATTCCAGCCTGGTTTGTCCTTGCTGTGTGGGACATGCGCCCATCTGCACCTGTGGAGGTTGGAGATTCTTTGTTAGAGCCACAGTAGCTCAGAAGTGTGTTGGACCTGCCTGTCCTCACACTGGTACTCAAGAAGCTGAGAGTGAACCTACTGTATGACAGATATTGGTAAAGGAATCCAAGCTCCCCAGAGTATGGGGATGGGTAGCTAATCTGCCCGAGGGAAGGGTTTAGTCTCATGAGAAAGGGGAGAAGCAGGGGGTAACTGAAGATCTGACTGCTGTCCTGCTCTTGGCAGCTGTTATTTTGTCTGAGTTCCACACATTTCTGCTATTTTATTACAAAAAAGATACAAGTTCTTTTAAAAACAGGCTCTTTTCTTTGGTTTCGAAGTGGATTTTTTTTTAAATTAATCTTCATTTCTTGTTAGTCTCTGATTATTTTTTTTTTAAGTATGGCAGAATTCCAGATTAATAATTTCAAACAGTTTTGTTCCTAGCTGTGAGAAGTGAAGTGTGAAAGGTAGGGACAATTGTGGGCTCTCTCCCTAGCTCTGCCAATGCCCTTGACGAGGTGCCTTTGACTATGTTACTCCTCTGATTCAGCATCCCTGCTTGCAGCTTGCAGTACTGCTCTCCCTTCTCCCAGGGGGTATCCTGCGATTAATTGAGGGATGTATCTAAATGGCTTTAGTGTGCAAGCCAAAAGTCTCCAGGGACAAAGCTTTTACTAGGGCAAGAATAAAGGTCAGGCCCTTGCTGACATGGTCATCTTGATTAATTAATACACTAATCTCTATAACTCCTCTTCAGCAAATATAATTTGGCCTCAACCCTTGTTTTGTTCATTTTTCTGGGACTTAGCTCTGAGTGAACTGATGAAAAGACCTAGGTGGAAAATACTGCTTCCCACCATATCCCTCCCCCTCAACCAGCATTATGCCTTGTTTCCTCTTCTCATCCTTTGCCTCTGCTTGTCCCAGGGCTTTGCAGAAAAGTCCCCATGCCAGTTAAATGACTCTTTACTGAATACCAAAACAGACATACGCCATGAAAGAGATTTGAGAGTGATATCTCAACTCATAAGTCTCTTTATCTCTCTTCCTCCTCTTCTTGATGGGAGAGAGCATCTGTCATTTGTTTCAGCGGCCAGTCCAGCCCAAACCACAACAAATTACTAGGAAAATGGTGCGTGGAATTGGCTGAAGCAGAGAGGTACATTTAATACTAATTTCCTATGGCCTTTTTCTATGGGAAAGGGCAAGACAAATGCTAAAAAATATTATGGAGTCTTTGTTCCCTTGGTGAAGCCCGCTGAAGGGCAGAATAGGCATCTGTGGTTGCAGAAAGGAATTGTTGGTAGTTTGGAATCTGGACTGATACAGCCCTGGAGTTCAGTGTTTTGGGATGGCTGCTTTTTAAGTGTGGAGACTTCCCAGGATGTATTAATGATCTCTACCAGCATCAGAAGACATGGCAGGGCTTGGAGAGAAGCAGAAGGCAGAGCAAGCAAACGTGTGGTGAAGTGCAGTGAACCAAACCATCCTTGGATGAATAAGAGGGAATATTCCCTCCAGATTGCTACCCGGTGGGAAATCAAAGAAATGAAGAAAATCTCTCCTTGTCTCCTATTCAGCTCTTAGTTCTGCTTTGTTGTACTTTCTATTCCTTCGCGATTACATCTGTGTCTCAGTCAGGTATTGTTTTCTGCTTGAGTTGGGAACATTCCCTAAAGCTGTTCTGAGTGCACAATACTCTTGTTCTCTTTCCCAGGCCAATTTTAGACTGAATTTTGGCAGATTATACAAGTGTGGAATGTTTACTGTCCTGTCTTACATCATCATTTTCCTGTATCATTTATTTTTCCTTTGACAGATTTTTAACACTGTCAGTCTAATATGCATCAGAGGTTGAAGTGTATTACCATAATGCAGTGCATTGTGGGTAGTCTCATGCAAATTGTTCATGGAGAGTCATGCTGAATTATGTTCTTGCCAAAAAAAAAGGGCAAAACAAAGGCTTTTTTTTTTTTTAAACTGTTTGTTCTTTGGATTTCAGAGCAGCTGCCAGAGGCACAGGTTTAAGCCAGCTGTTTGACATTCACCACCACTTGCAGTGATGCTCCTCCTCACAAGACACTGCTCAGTGGAAGGAGTTGTGAACTGTAGTGGGTTTTTTTCTACATATGTGTCTCTGATGTTCAGTTTTAAAACACTGTTAGCTTGTCAAGGGAAAAATCTGAGTGAATATTGGAGTGGCACAGCAGTCTCTTGCTGCTTTTTCCAAATCCATCATACAAACATCTATAGGAAACATCAGTTTTTATGAACTTAAAGGTCATCAGATGCCCCTTGGAAGTGGCAGATCTGATCATACGTAGTGTTGGTTTTATATCTTTCTCTTTTTTTGTTTTCTATTACCAAGGTCATTTGCTTCAAATCTGGCTGCTTTATTCCTCCAAAGGTCAGTATACTTCCCCAAACTGAAGCAGTAATCCTCCTTTTGGACAGAAAATTTGATTGTAGTAGAAATGATTGCAATGTCACAAACAGAGGATTATCATTTTCAGTGGAAGTCATAAAAGCAGGTTGAAAAGGGCTCCTAAGAAAAAGGCAGCTTGTTTTTATGCAAATTTTTCTCTGGTGGTACGCCTGCAAGATGAGAAAACCTGAAAGCCTGTAATCTGCAGTCAGCATCTTCTCTGCTGATAAAAGTTTGCCTTGGCTGTGAATGGTCAGTAGGTTGTTAAAGACTCTGAGACTTGTAGTTTATTTTTGCAAGGCCTGTGTACTTCTCACTTGATGCATTTATCAGCTGCTGTATGTTCGTTTCCTGCTGGTCTCTATCTCTGAAAAAACTGACATGGAAATATCCACAGCAGAACAAGGGGAAATGTAAGCTGCTTTTGTGTGAGTCACATCAGTTACCCCACTTGCTAGAGATAGCTGCCTCCCCCTCACCCGAACTCTGTCTCTCTGATCTTGTTTCCCTTTCTTCAGTCTGTTCCTGACAGTCTTCAAACACCTTCTTTTTCTCTCCAAAAGCATAGTAAGTGGAGATGTTAAACTGAGCATGTGCTGGTGGGATTATATAGGGGAAAAGCCTTATAGGTTGTTTGCAAAAGTTTGTGTCTAACTGATACTACGACTTCTTGGTAAATAAATCCAGATGTCTAAGGTCGTGTGCACCCTGGTGACCAGTTCCTCATGGACAAAAATCATGACTTCATCTCTTCTGTAATAAAGTAGAAGCTTCAGTTTTGATTTCCGTATTTGCTTCCTTTTGATAATTTTTCCAGCCAAAATTAAGGTAAAAATATCCACCAATCATCCCAGTGACTGTCAGTTTACTTCGTGCCACTGCACTTGTGGGGATGGCGATAAAATGAGCCTTTGGCCTCTGCAGACCTGTAAAGCCTGGATAGCGGTTGATGGCAGCTGTTTCACCTGAAAGAACTTTCCTAGTGTTTAATTTCTTTGACTGTAGATTCCACATTCTCAGCACTCATTTCAGGATGTCCCTCCTAAACCTGTCTCTTAATGAAACAATCAGTGACTTGTCAGTGGGCCATCTAGTTAAAAAAAAAAAAGGCAGTGACTCAGCCTTCTCATGTGTTCTTTAACTCTTTATATGATTTTATTGTATTACACTTTCATTACATGAACCTGTATTAAATCAGAGCAGCCATCAAAGAGGGTGCTGCAGTAATTTTGCCCAAATTACCCTCAGTGCCTTCAGCCATTCTGTAGGTGGCTAGTACAGAGTATTCAAAAGAAAACAAGAGGAAAGAAAGAAAGGGTCAGATTTTCACGGTTATTGCCCATTTTTCTGTTAAATGTGACAAGCAAGAAGGGTCCTGTGCCAGAGTGATTATGCTGACACCTGTAAGAAAACAGCCAACAAGCTCCTTACCTGCACTCCCATCCTTCAAAGGGAGCAGTTGCTGGGCTGGGGGAAGCCCTCTCCTATGCAGTGTCACTTTCCTCTCATCTGAGCTGGGCACAGATGCTTTTTGTCCTTTTCCATGTGCCTTTGGCTTGAAAAATCCTTTGTTGTTTTTCAGAAGCGCTAATACAATATATTGTAGAATCAGAGTTGCTTCCTGTCCCTGATCCTGATAGATGGGGAGGCCAGCTTTGATGGTGTTTGCTGAAGATGACCAAAGAGAATTTGTGATATGAAAAAAAAAAAAAAAAGAGAGAAATTAGCCTAGGGGGAGTCATTTATAATTTAGGAAAAAAGTCTCAGGTAGCTCTTGTGTTGTATCAGTATAAGGGAATGGACATACAGTGCATGAAAGGTTAGAGTAAGGAAAATTGAAATGGGAGAGGAAGGTGCCAAGCTGTAGATGGCTCTGTGTCCTTACTGCTCACCCACAGATCTCTGTGTGAGGGGGACCTATTTAAAGTAAGTTTTTAAGGAGACCAACACACAGAGTCTCAGGGTAATCTCTTCTAAACATGTGCATGTAATCATTCCACCATGGAAGCTGGTGTGGGATGTGGTCTGGGCAGAAAAACCACCACCAGGTGGAAGCTCTGCTCTGAGACCATTGGCAGAAGATCTCAGAGGAAATGAGTGATTTTGTGGAGAGCAAAGGTAGATTTGGCAAAAAGAAGTGTGCTTAAAGGCATGATCAAAAGGTTCTGGAACAAAATATGGGATCCCTCAGGACTAGAAAAATAAAAGATTGTGTACGCTGAGTTCTGGGTCCATTCTGGAGGTATTTGTGCTGCCCTGGAGCCTCAAGTACATTGGCAGAGCTGGTACGCAGCCAGGACAGGAAGAGAGCTGGATGCTGTGGGACCATGCTGGCTGATTTATACATGGAGATTAATGCTTGCAGGTTGTCTGCTGTGTTGTTTTATATTTGGCTAAGGTTTTTACTCACAGAATCAGATGAAGTCCAGGTTTCGTTCCTGTAGGAGTTGTAAGGAAACCAAGGAACAGAAGATTTGAACTACTTAAAAGAATTCATTAAAAATGGTCAGCTGAGTAGATAGGAGACATACTAAAATGTGCTTAGCAGGTGCTAATTATGATTCCTCATGTTTAGAACTTACTCCATGGGATGAGAGAGCCACTGGTAACAAAACCACAAGCACTGGAGTAACAAAAAGATTAGGAAACACAATGACTGAGAGTGGTAACAGTGACTTGAAAATACAGTAGATTTTTTTTTTTAAAGATGGATGGGGATTGGAGGATCAAGAAGAAATGGTATATGAAGTTCTGTCCATGGCTTTCAAGGTTGAATCAAGTCTAATTTTCATGCAGATTGGATTGCTGGGCATCCCAGATGAGTCAGAACTGATAAGAGAGCTTCCTGCAAAAAAAAGCATCAAGAATTTTTGTGACTTATGGAGTGTGACATAAAAGGACTGTTTTTTATAGTCAAAACCTAGTTAAAAATCTGGAAAAGAATAGGTAGGTTACAGAAGGCATCCTTGAGATGGAAAGAAGTTGATAGTAAGCTGACTCCGGCTATGACTCTGTGAATTGGTGCTGGTCAATATTTATAATTTTAATGGCTGGAAGAAAAGGAAAACAGTAAGATAATAAGCTTTACTGTTTGCACCTGATACAAATTCTACAGTAGGAAGGAGGACTGAAAGATTGTGGGTACTAGAATGGAAGATGAAACATGGCAGAGTAAAGTATGTTTGAAAGAATAGTTTAAAGCATTCAGACACATGGCTGGGCTCTGAATTAGCTCTAACCATTCAACAAAACATAAGTTGCCATTATAAAGACAGCTTGCTAAAGACATCTGTGTCATGTGCAGCAACAGCAATAAATAAATAATAATAGAAAAAAGAATAAGATCCCTGCATGTGTGAAGAAAGAAGTAGACTTGGAAGGTTTTATAATACACCTATAGACGTGAATGGTAATATGTCCTGTGGAGTCCTGTGTTCGTTTCAGGTCACTTCTTTTGTAAGAAGCAAAGCAGTGATAAAGAGGCATAGAGAGGGCACACAAAAGTGTTTAGTGAGGAAATATGAGGAAAGCATTAGGGATACTGGAGCTGTTGAGTTATAAAGGGAAGAAGTAAAGCCTTACCGTTCAGAGGGTGCAGCAGTGAGCAGGAGTCGCGTTGGGCACTGTGCTGGGGAGAGGCTCTGCAGTGGTGTGGATGTTTGGTGGAAGTGTAGCAGGAAGCAGGCTCACCATCCCCTTGGATTCTGCTCTACATGGCGTTGCGGCCAGGCCCGGACGCAGTTTCACTGGTCTCTGTAACATGCTGGTGTGGCAGCAGAAAGATGGAGGTAACATGGGGCAGAGAGTTACCAGGTTGGAGCAAAGAAATGATGTCTGGGTTATGCTGTGTTGGCTTCCCACTAAATCTACTTCAGTGCTTCAACCCCAATAGTGAGACGTGCAATGATCCTGGAGTCATTTTGGATGGGGAAGAAGAGCACATTAGCTTTGATGTGTTGTTCTGCTCAATACACATTTTTCTCACCTGTGCAACAGGAAGAATAACATGTATTTCATTGGTATGAGAGGGCATGGCTATAAGGTTTCCTCCATTGCAGTTTACAGCACAGTGAATTTTAAGATACAAACTACTTTAGAAGTTTCCAGTATTGTTACTTAAATACTGCATTTAAAGCCATACAGAAAAATTACAAGGTGTTGTATAATATAATACAAGGATATGAGGCGATTTAATGAAATAAAGATGCAACTGATGATTCTTTATGTAACATATAATTAACCTGGGGATCCCCATAGTGGTTGGAATTACGAATACAAGTACTATATTCAGAATTTCTGAAGCAGGTTAGACACTTTATGAATAGTATTTGCATTTACATTAGCCAGAATAAAGTTTTAAGTATCATAAATCCTTTTGTTCCAAGGCATGTGGTGATCACCAGCCAGGATTAGAAAATTATTTTACTGTCATGATGAAATATGGCCAAATTGGGTAAATTCATAGCTGCAAATAAGGCTTGGGTGGGCCAAGAGTCTGGTCAGTTTTTTTGTACACTGAAGTTATTTATACAGGCAAACTTTTAAGTGGAAGTAGAGAGGGAGGAAAAGTGATCTAGGGATTAGGCTGCCAATTTAGGACTTGCAAAATTTCTGCTTCTTGCTTTCCCAGACTGCTTTTAAGAGCTAATTCATTTGACACAGATTCTCAGACATACTTAGAACCCCACCTCACAATTAATCTTTGGATACCTCAGGCTATAGCCTGTGTGTGACTTGTTCCAGGTTCCACAGTGTTCAGACAGCAGGAAAAAGTACATATGTAAGACGAAGTCAGTGGTAGCCTACTGATGAGCTTTCTAGGGACATTCAGATGGGGTGATGCCAGTTGATCTGTTGCAAATAGTGGGAGCGTGGCAAAGAAAGATGCTTTCTTGAATAAAGCACTCAGTTGTCACCAATGTAAGGTAACTGCTGTCTCTCCTCATTGTGTCCTAGAATCCCTACGTGAATGCAAACTGTTCCCTGGTTCTGTTCCCTGCTGCCAAGTAGGACACTTAAGTATCATGGAACAGCATTTATTTTCCTTTATGAATTAGCATGTTGGGTATTTTTGTTTTGTGTCTCTCTCATTTTTTTTCTTTTTTCTTTCATTAGAAAGAGCATTGCCCATTTTTTTTATTAGCTCTACTATCAGAACTTTGCCCTCTGAACTGTCGCTTTTAAGAGTGCTCCTCTTCATCAGTTGGTAGAGTCAGACTTCTTCCACAAAACTCTCTATGGTCCTTAGAGTGGAACTTGAGACACTCCAAGACACTCCTGTCACCAGGAAACAATGTGGACTCCCCTAAAGTGCTCAAGTCTGGCCTGATACATCACTGCAGCCTCTTCAGTTCTGTGGGACGAGGTGAAAGATTGCTCAGTGTCTGCCAAAAGAGGGATAGTCTGTTCATGCTAGTCCAGGACCATCCAAAAGCCTAAAAGCAGGTCCTTAACGTGTCATACGATAATGAACGAGACAGAAAACCAATGTTCTACTCAACCTTATTGGAAAGCAAGAGCTCTGCAAAGAATAGCATCTTCCTATATGGGAAAGCACAGTGAGACAGCTATGGAAATACAAATAGGTGGGAAGATCAGATCATCAAACAAATAGCAAGTCAGCACAGTGGAAAGAAGGAGGAAACCCCTCTCCACACTAGACATGGAGAATTCATAATCAAATAATTGTTCTGCTGGAGAACTTGGCCATGAATTTTTCTGTTTTCTAAATCCCCAGTTCTCCTGTGAGGAGGTTGGTTGAGACTCTCTCTTGGGCAGAGCAGAGGGAGAAGATATCTCATCTTTTCATTCACTCCATTCCTTGAACAGTGTTGCCTGTAACATATGGATCTTTAACGAGGGAAAGAATCCATATGAATGATTAAAACAATAACCACTTCTTTATTTTGTACCCAAGAAGGTTGCTCAGCCCCAGCTCAAGCAAAACAGTTCAGCAAAAGTTTTATGAGAGGATCCAAGACAAGCTAGGCCTTGTTTCCTCTCTGTGTGGCCCAAAGTACCAGATGTAAAAGGACAGATGTTCAGAGCAATGTACACCTCTGCAAAGCTCCATTAGCTTTCCTCTTGTTATCATTCCTCTATATCAGCATCCATTGACCTCAACAACCCCTCCTTCTTTCTCATCCTTTTATCTCTCCCATCCTTTTATCTTCTGTCTCTAACGTCAGTCCCTCTCATCTTTCTTTCTAGAAATTCCTGCTGGCTTTTTTTTTTTTTTTTTGCATCTTCAGCCTTTTCTGCTTGGTTAACCCTCTTGAAATCTTTTGGCCCAGATTCTCATCCCCATCCCCTTCACTTCATCTGTTTTGCATGCCGTACCTGCTGTTTAGGCATCTCTGGGGCTTGAGAAAACCTGGCTTATTCCCTACTGTCCTAGTTGTCTAAATACCCTGTTGCCCAGTGTGTGTCTGCGTATTTTCATTCATGGGGGTTGAAAGGACAGTATGTTTCAGAGCTGGCCCTAGCTAAAATTAAGGCTGCAAACACCAGGCACAAAATATTTCATTCAGCTCTCTGGTTTACCCTCTAGAGCCTCCAAATAGTTTCTATTAGTATTCTGAGGGAGAGCTCACTGATGGAATTAGTGAGAAACCAGACTGTCAATTTATTTATACCCAGCCTTAGGGCATAACCATTGTGCACGTGTAAAGCTATTGAGATGCGGAGAATATTCTGTAAGTGTGTATGTATATGTATTGACTGGAACTGAGTTTTCAGGGAAAAGCTGTTGCTCCAAGGACTGAGCAGAGACCAGAAGTGGGAGGGGCTGGAGTAGCCATGCTGCATGCCAAAGGTCCCTTTCCTCTAAGCACAGGAAACAGATGATCCCTCTGAAATCTTTGGTCTACTTGTGTTTATCAGTATCTCCTAACTCTACTTTTACTGTAGCTTTAATTACCCCTGAGAAGAAATTTCAAATTTAACTTACGGAGTCCTTCCACCTTCTTCAACAATATCTGCATTATGAAAATCTTGCTGCCTTTGGTTGCAAGAGTGTTTCAAGCATATGAGTAATTAATTATTTTTTTTTCCATTGCATTGCCATTTAGCCTCTGAAGTATTTTGAGGGCAAGTTGAGAGAGATTAGAAACATTTAGATGTGGTTCTTTATTTGATGTATCAAATAAATGTAGAGTGTTGGGTATGAATTAGCTTTTTCCAGTTTTACTTGATCAATTTTGTTTAGGAAGATTTGTATTGACAACGTCCTGGCCAAATGATAAGTCAAGGAATAGCTTTTATTCCTGCTTCCCAGTTTCCAATTACTATGATGTTGTCAATTAAGATATGCAGGTGAGCATCCTACTGCCCCAGCTGTTATGCTTACAACAGTTTTGGCAGAAAAGGCCAGAAATTAATTGATCTAATTATACTAAATTAATAGACTAAGTGAATGTTTTAGTCATCTGATTGGCCATCTCAGCTACCTCTGGAATTTGTTTTTTCCCATGAAAAATAAATATATCCAAAATTTGGACTGTTATTAGATGTCACCTCCTCCCATGCTGTCTGTCTCAGTATGGAAACGTGAAAAGGGATTAGAAAAAGTTGCTTAGCTCCATTATTCTCTATAACAGCCAGGAAACAATTAACCTGTTATCTCTTAACATGATGCTTGCAAAAAACTGCATGACATGGCCCTTGGGACAAATGGACATGCTTGTACTGAGCGGTGGAGCGTGGTGCATAAAGCTGGTGCTGGTCCAGGCTGGTACTTTCATTCAATAGAGAGCAGAAACTGCTGGTCATCAAAGTAGTAGAGCTTTGTTAGCATGTTTCTGATGCTGGACTAATTAGGACTGATGAGTTTGCCTGTAGCTTTCTGGTGCAGAGATACTGTTTCCTGCTTCAGAATTTGCTTAGATTTTGCTGGTTTGGAAGATTTTGCACCATGCTTCACTGCTCTTATAGTCATGTCCAAAGGAGGATGGAGCCATAAAGCATTGTGTTGGAGAGAAAGACAGGGTCACTGAAAGTCCAGCCTGGCAGGACACCACGGGAGAGTTGCTCTCAGGCAGAACTTCCTCCTGTACAGCTGTGGCAAATAGACCGTGTACTGTCATTCCGTGTAGAAGCCACCCAGCTTCACTGCCATGGAGGTGTCCTTCCTACCAGCTTGTTACGCAAACCAAGGTGGACCACTTCTACTGTTCTTTTTTTCTTTCTTGCATTTCATGTAGCATATATTCATTACTCTGAGTTGTAAGCACACTCTCAACATTTTTACAGTTGTATGTGCTGCAGAGCTACAAGGGAAGTGACTGGAGACCAGGCTTCCCTTTCAGAGATGCAAGAGGGACCGATTATTCACCGCTACACCAGCTCCTGGCGTTGCTGGCAGGCACCATCAATAACATTAGTTTGATATGTCAGTTCTGTCAACAGCTTCAGTTTAATGGTAGTCATGCTATGCACCTCCAGCTCCACCCTCTGAGAGCTGAGGAGGGAGGAAGGAGAGGGAGAGAAGCATCTCGGCTAAAAAATAAAAGTCTGCCTGTGTTTGAAGCAAATAAAGTGTGTTAACAAGTAATCCTCTAGCTGAGGTTCCCAGCTGTTCCTCCTGAGCTGTCTGGTATCAAAGCAATATGGGTCCATCGTACAGCAGCTAACTTCATTGCATGAGCAATTACTGTCTGAGGCTTCTGAGGTATATTATAGTTTTATTATTATTATTTCTCTGCTCATAGTTTCTTAAGGCCTCTTCATATCCTGAATAAAGCCCTTGGGAATCATAAAGCCACAGGCAGAGTTTTAGCACAGTCACTATTCGCATCTCTTAGATTGATAGGTATTTAGTATGTTGCCTTGATCTTGGAAGCAGGACCCCAAGATACACCCCAGGGAGAGCCACGAGATGTTCTTTGTATTTTTTGCCCCTGAGAAAATAATTCTTTTGCTGTGGAAATGACATATTTTTGCTCAGAAATGTCACCACTTCTGCCTGCCGATTGTAATTCTGCCACACTAAAATATCTTAAGTCTTTTATAGTAAAATAATAAAACATTTAGAAATCTATGCAGAGCTGCTAAGCACTCTCATTGTTTTGCATTAATGCCCCTTGGTTCCCATAAGCCTCTGCATCTATTTTCTTACTGTTATTAATTATTGTTATAGTTCATTGTACCTGGATCTTGCTTGGCAAAGCTTGCAGTGGAGGTCAATAGAATGAGGAAAAGAAATGGTGGCAGAGATTTGCCCACTGTGATAAAAATAATTAAGAGACTGTTCTGAAAGCAGAAGTCAGGTCTCCAGAGACCCTAGGCCCTGCCTAGCACAGGGGCTGTATTTTCTCAGATTGTTTATGTGCTGTTCTGGGCAGGTCCTGCGCTTATCTAGCCTGACCACTCAGTATGTGTTTGAGCTCTGTAATATTTTGTGTTGTTTGTGTTTGCCATCCTAACTACAGATCCAAGCTTTGCTCACCAGACTTTGTAAGGGAAGCAGAATTACAACATCTTTGCTATAGGAAAGTGTATATATTTTTTTTAATCAGATAGGGCATTTGTATGCCGGATGATATTTGCATATGGTGGATCTGCTGGAGATGAAGTGATGATTTTCACCCTGAGTAGTTTGTGTCCTCTAACAAAAATGCACAAAAAAAAGCTTTGCAGGAGAGCTGCAGAAGTTTACGTGAGAAACCTCTTCTTTCTTCCAGCCGCCTGCACGTTTTTTGCTCAGAAATAATCTCTTATCCCAAAGCACTTTTCAAATGCAATAACTTTATACAGGAAAAAAAAATAATAATAAATCAACATGAAATCAGAGCTCCACCTCCTGTCTTGGATTAAGAGAACATGTATGGGCCTCATTACCCAACAGGTTTCCACTACCAAATATCCAGTAGAGAGTCAAGCACAAGCCGTGATGGGCTGGAGCGCGCCCCGTGCCCTGTGGCTCGTGCCAGGGCTGTGAGTGTGGACTCCTGGGAGTTGCCAAGGAAACGGCCATGGAAATGGAGCCGTAGCTCTTGTCAGAAGGTTGGCTGCAGAGATGTTTTGTGTTGCAAAAGTGCATAGGGCTGATATTGGCAGAGGTAGCAATTGATTCAATCCCCGATGTGACAGCAGTAAGGAGGAAATGTGATGCAGTCACTAAATACCAAAGATGAGGGGTTTTGCATTTCTTACTTTCTTTTTAGTATATCTGAGTTTTGTGGATCTCCTGCCCTCTCACTGCTTGCATGAAATTGCTATTGATTGCATTGACTTGCTCCTATGTAGGTGCTTAGTGTGTTCCTTCTTTGCCAGATCTTAATTTTGGGTTTTTTTTTTAATTAAGGAAAAAACAAACCAAGACCGTTCATAATCAGGGTTCTTCCAGTCGAGGATCCACAGCTTAGAGGAGTTCTCCCTTGAAAGATGATATTGATAATCCAAACACTGTTTTTCCTTCTCTGTCTCTGCTTGTCTCTGCTAGAGACACATCAGCTTTTAATAGACTAAGAAATTCCTTAGAGTTGTTTGTTATTTTGCAATTACTTTGCAATTGATTTTCTTAAAAAGCAATTCATAACTTGTTAAAGATCTCTTCCCCTCTTTCTCCCACTGGTTTCCTTTTCTGTCTTTGCCACTGCTCAATGTTCATAATCGTAGGACCTGTTTTTTCCCCATTGCTTAGGGAGATGATTCATCTACAGAAAGAATAAACGACTCCTAATGATTTGACAAAGTGGATTTACTGGGGTCTGAATGTAATTCTTACAATGACTTCTGCAAATGTAGTCGAGGCAGATAAACTGCCTCTGTTTTTCCATTTGTCAAATAGAGGCTGTTTTAGAATAGCTTCTCTAGACCAAGTGTTGTCAATTTACAAATGATTCTGTAGGGAAAATTTCCATATGTACTGAACATGAACAAATTCCTTGCTCAGAATGGAAGGAGGAATATTGAGAGTTATCCTTCTGCAAAACAAGCCTGATTTTTTCCTTGCAAAATGGGCCCTCAGCACTGAGACTTTCCACCTCTCTCTGGCAGGGCCTGCAGCTGGGAACTCAGGAGCTGGAGGAGATGGGAAGCAAGTTTTGCCTTGGTTTGCTCATTCTGCACCTCAAATCCCTGCCTTGCAGCAAGAAGGTGATGGCTCAGGCAGCTCTTCTGCTAGACCTGGAGGAGGAGATCACAGACCGGGCACAAAGGTCAGTGGTAGCGTTCAGAGGGTTCTCCTGTGGTAATCAAGCTGGTGGGGGATGTGTTTTGGGTTTAAATCTGCAGAAATGGACTCTCCTTATGGCTGAGATTTGCATCTTGGGAACTGGAGCATATTGAGAGTAATCAGACATGAAGATACATTTGACTCCCAAAGAAACTACTAAGACAGTGGTTCCTTGCCCTGCAGCTGTCCAAGTGGATAAAAATGGAGAAGGAAGAGACCTTGTTTTCTATTTTCCAGTGAATTTCCATTTTTCTCTCAAACCTGTTTATTGGAGCATTAAGATGGTATTGCCCCAGAAAAAATGGATCAGCAGGAAACATTGGAGTGTCAGGTGGTGGTCTGTCCATCTCATGGAGAGGATCTCTTACAAGGAAGATGTTCTTTCTGAGCTGCAGGGCAGGGAACAAATATTGCAGATGAGAGAAGGACTTTGGTGGTGTGATTTAGAAGCTGTTGGTCTGATTCTGCAAGGAATCTCACAGATATTCCTCTTTTCCTCACTGAATTGTGTCCTACAGATATTTTGAGCATAGGTTTGTGACTTTTTGGTGCATAGAATGAAGTTGTGATCCTCCTGATTATTTAAGAGATTTTTTTTCCAAATTGTGAAATTAATTCTTTACTTCCTATGTTCAATGGAATGTATTTAAGTGTAATTGCCCTATTATAAATAAATGGGGAATTTGGTCTGGGTAAGTGACAGGGTATGGGATTCTTCAGCTTGCATTTGTGATGAAGTAGAGATACATACATCCTTTCTAGACCACCATCACTTGTTAGTGCTTTGTGCAAGCACATATGCTTGCAATAATATTTTTCCAAGAGAAATGGAGAAAGAAAACTTAGTGATGTGATATGATTTGAAGCTCCCCAATGGGTTTGTCATCAAAGAGCTCTCTCAGTTTCATCAATGAAAAGCAAGTTTTTCAGTTACAGAAATGCTGCCATAATTTATAGCAGGCTTTCAGTCTTCCCCCTGCAGGAATACTTAACCGACGTTACCACCACCTGTTCCTCATGCCGAAAACCAGTCTTACGAGCTTGTTCACAGTTTTTAAATGTTTATGAGGGACAATGAAAAAAGAGGACTAAAACATAGAGACATTCCTTTGGATTAGCTGTGCTCACTTGTACATGTGAACATACAAATGAAGCAATTAACGCATATGCTAAACACCATCCGTGTTGCGGACAGCTACCCTACAAATCATTGCGTATCATTAGAGGGAACTACTGAAGCCTGCTCCATGGATGTATTTGAGATATAAATCAAACTCTCAGTTTTCAACTAGAGCTAGAAGAGCCTTTGCATGAAAATAACTTCTTAGATGGGAAGAAAAAAATTGAACTCAGATTGGCCTCAGACACTGACAAAAAGCCATCAGGCCACATGAACTCAGTGAGCATTTCCCATGATCTTTATATCTTCTGTTACTGTTTTCTTTAGTTGATTTTATATAAATGGGCATTCATTCCTCTTTCCCAATACAATTGATCAGTACCCAAATAATAGTAAGAAGCTCTTTAATTACAAATATTTTTTTAAGAAGTTGACAAAAAACACCACAGATTTCTTACTTTGTAAGACTCTTATACTCCAAATGATAGCTGAAAGCAAAGTCTTCTGTCTCTTCAAGATTGCCCAGAATTACTGAGTGCCACTTTGGCATCCAGGGATGTAATGTCACTGCTAAAAGGCAACATGACAGTTATTAATTTTCAATCCACTGGTGTAATTGCAGGTTTGCGGAATTTTGGTAGCTTAAGTGCAATTTATTATCATTTGCAGACCTGGTAAAGTACAGAATTGTTTATGCTACCTAGATGTGTCATATTTCAGGAGCTTCTGCAGAAGGTTGGGGGAAGGGAGATGCAGGGACCAAAGGCTTTGCTAGCATATTCTTTTTTAAAAATGAATAATTCATGAAAAATGATTGTGCAGTATATTGATTTTGATTCTGAAAATTAATACTTTGCTCCTGAGTTTCTGTGAGTCTAGCCAAGAGAACTGTGTAATTTGATTTTAGTGGAAATAGGAGCCCTATTGGAACCAATGGAAGAATGGAGAATACAGAGAGCACACTGGTATGGGCAGGAGGGCAGCTATTTCTGTATCTCTCGCTCTCAACTCACAGACTTTGAATAAAAACCCAATATGATTCTCCATCAAAACCTTTCTCTGACTGTAGCTAACATTTTCTGGGAAAGGTAAGTGTATCCCAAAGACTGTCTAGAAAAAAGTACAAATATGGAGAGCTGTATTCACTGATATCAAAAGGATTAGTATCACTCAACTTTGAGTTTATTTAGTTGTTAGGGTTTTGTTTTGTTTTGTGAAAGCAGGCTGAAATGAAGCTGTGAGCAGTGTGATGGATTGCACAGTGCTTATGTTAAATACGTCTATCTTGATCTAATGTGTTTCCAAAATATGTTTCTGAGTGTCCATCTCTGTAATACTCTGGGTGACAGGTCAAACCATGGAACAAGAGGTTAATCCAGCACTGGATAGAGCTGACTCCCAGATGAAATGTCTTGTTGCAAAGGTACATAGATCAAAAGCTGTGGAGCCAGAGGTCTCTTCTGTTGTGAAATCCCCACAGTTCATGTCCTGCGTTTGTCTCTCTTTGCCCTGCTGTCTGGTGCACGTGGCATTGACTTGGCATCTCAGCATCTCCCTCTGACAGCAAACATTTTCACCTGTCAAGGTTTATAACTTTATGTGTCTTTTAATTTTTCTCTTCAGGCTGTCTCTGTTCTGGGTATTTTGCAGCCTTATTCTTTCACCACTGCTGTGAAGGGGATGAAGGATCAGGCTGGACTCTGCCTGCTTCCCTGGAATAAACTATTTGCTGTGCACTTTATATAGCTCTGCCAGAATCAGTGGTTAGCAAATTGGAGCAAGGTAATAGCTGTCAGGGAAATGACTGATCTAATTAGAGGCATCCTGTGTGAATGGGAGATTCCTTACACCAGATTGGGTCTGTTGTGTTCAGGGTACTGTCTCCAGCAAGTCAAAGAAAGAAACCTTCAGCAGACCAAAATGAATATGGTTTGGTACACAGGCAAGAATTTCTTCCTGTCCCCAGTCTACACTCTAGCTTTCCTTTAAAGTGTGAGCTGTAAATGGAGTTATTTACAAGCATGAGTGGGGTAAACTTTTGGAATAGGTTCCTGGCAGAGATAGAGTACCAAAGCAGTTGTATCTGAGGATAAGTCAAGGGGTCTGAATTTCCATTAGTGGGGCTATACTGCTATCAGGACAGTAAAGTATTTTCCTGTAACCATTGTGAAGTTGGCCTAACAGCTCTGTGTCACTGGTCCTCAACATGTCTATATGACAACTCTCTTGTGGACATGCCAAGAGGTGGAGAAAATGTAAGATGCAGCACATACTTAAGATACATTAGATCTACAATGTGTGATGGTGAGGAAATAGGTTAAATTGCTCCAGGTATTAGTGCGTGTCTTAAGTAGCAACCTGTGCTCCTGGGATATTTCATATTCACTCTCATACTTGTTCAACCATTATCACTCTCCCATTGCATCAGATATACATAGGGATCTAGTTGTTTGCAGCTTTTCTTTCACTAGTGATAAGCATCAGCTAGACCTTTCCCCCCAGCACTCAATAGGGTTGGTCTTTTTAGAGCACTCTGACATGGTCAAAGGCCGAATACGTAGAGAATTTTCTAGGCTTTGCAGCCACCTTCAAAAAAAAAAAAAGCAGTGTGTCAGGTGCTTATACAGGCACTTTATATTGCCCTTTCCCAAACTTGGCCTCACAAGCACGCAGTTGCCATGCCCCAGGAAGAATCACTAATTTTGTGTTTCCAGCTTCCTGCCGTGCCTTGCAGTCAATTCTGGTATTAAGAAGCTCTCTGCTGTGAAAATGAAATGCCAGCTTCTCGCATTGTCTCTTCGGACATCATGTTTTTTGATAATAGGCTTCATGCCTCATTTGCTGTAAAAAATAATTAAATTTTAAGTCAACGCTGTCCAGGTAACTCCACATTTGTCATGACCACAAAAGAGGATGCAAAGTGACTGTTTGCTTAAAGAAGGTCTGAGAGAGAGAAAGGAAGAGCAACTCCCCACTGTAGGTACCCTCCCCTTCTTCCTCATGGTTTTGAACTGATGGCACATTCCTTCATTTTCTTTTTCTCTGCCCTCCAGGATATTCTAGGAAATGTTTTGCATACACTGCAGCAATTGTAGCCATTTGTTCATGGGACACATCTTATATGTTGAGACAGGCTCTTGCAAAGTCATTATGCATTTTCTGCTGACTCAGATATTATTCACCTCCTGTATTTCTTCATCATTTCTTACATTTCTTGAGCAGACCCAAATCTCTCTCCACCCCAGAAGGTAAATGTGTCTAGCTCTGCTATTAATCAAAAGCAGAAGGTTTAATCGTTGCTCTGGTCCTTTGTCCACATGTAATCTTTTCATCTTCTATACACTGAGCAGAGTTGGATTGGTCAGTGTATGGATGGAAAATCCAAGAATTGACAAGAAGGATTTGCAGATCATTTGAAACTGTGCTTGCTCCTCTTCTGTGCTGCATTGATGCACCGTTGTGATCCTGGATAGTATTGAACTGTTGGATTTTCCATCTTTTCACTATAATGCGCTTTCCCCTGATTATGGCTGTGCAAGCAATTCCACTCATCTTTTAAGCTATGTGACCAAAATGTGATTCAGATCAAACAAAAATGAATTCAAGGCAGTGAAATAGTCAAGAAAGAGTAAAGTTCAAGCAAACAAATAATGCAGATGGAGCAAAGTAGGCTCACTTCATTTGGGACATCTTTGCTGCATCTTTAAATAGCAGAAATGTAGCATTACATTTGGGTGCAGTGATGGGAAATGGCTCCCTTGGCTGGTGGTTTGGGCCTTCCTGTAGTTACAGGCGAAGGCGGGTGTCATTACTTGATATTATATTTTTTTTGAGTGTACAAACGGGAACAAATTTCAACTGAAGGGTTTGAGTGCAAGACGGTGCTTCGCCCGGCAAAATACCCCATCACCTCCTCGATGTCAGGGCACCAGCAATCAGGCCATCCAGTCCCCTGAGGCAGACTGGACAGTTGGACTCTGGGGAGTCCTCTGACGCATGGATGAAGATGAAAGGGCTTTTTCATCATGTAGTGAATCTAACCCTATGGGGAAGAAAATAGCAGGAATTGTTTGACAGTTTTGATTCAGATTTCTACTTGATCGAAGCTTCATTTTTCTTTAAGTAAAGATTTGGTGCATTTTTAACCTTGATCATCTATAAACATTAAATACCTTGTGGCAGCTCTCAGAAGAGGAGGCTGTTTATTGATTCTGTTTTTTAGCTTAGTCACAGATTTTATTGCTGGTAAAGGAATTTGAAATTTCTACTGCGTTATGAGCATCTCTGGATGTGGTATTTCTGTATTTGGATGCTGGAGAGAAAAGTGCTGTGGAAATGCATTTATCTAAGTAAGCCAAACTACCGTGTCACTTTGGCAGTGCAGAACATGGGGCAAAAGGTGTTTCTAGTGTATTTCGAAAAACATTTGTGAGAGCATAGTCTAACATTAACGCAGTGTGACAGGTGTGAGAGCAGCTGTAGCTGGGCTTTGGAGTGGTCCCGTGGTGCTGTAACTGTTTAGAATCAGTTCAGGAAATGCCTGAATTCCTGGCTGTCTTGTAACACTCTCCTGTGATCTTTCACATTGATGTTGTAAAAGAGTGGTATCTTTTGGCTTCTCAGGGTCAGACCTAAAGAATTGCTGCCTCTTCTGTAGAGAGAAAAAACCCTCGGATTTTCAGTTTGGATCTATTACAGGCTTTGGATTTTATTGTCGTTATATGCCTTGATAATCACGTTTCTAAATAAGAATGTGAACCTGCTCCTATCCCTTCATCCTTCTTATCCTGCACTCTTCAGCATCTCTCCTTTGTTATTGTGAGAGTACAAGCCCAGAGAATTCTTTGGAGGTTCAGCCAAGCAATACAGCCTATAATGAATATATTTGGTATTCAGAAGGCTTTCATGTAGCTTTTCACAGGTGAGCCACTGTAATTCAGCAACTTTTCATTAACACTTTCTAGATCTGTCCCTATTTTCCTCCTATTGATTTTGATTATTATTATTATGAAATACCTTGGGAGCTGCACAGCTTCTGTTGATTGTTATCAAATGCCAGCCCCAGCTATGCCAGGCTGGGTACAATTATTCACACTTATTTCAGAGGTAATTAATTTATCATTTAATAGCTAATAATAGCAATTTAAATAACAGCAGAAAGGAAGGAGAGGAAAAGAGCAAATGGAAGAGAAAAAGATTATAGAAGGAACTTCAAACATGCACAAAAGCACTGCTTGCTATCTTATTTGTCTGAGGGTATTCAAATTACCGTACACGTACAGATCTGACTGGACTACAGATAATGAACTTGTATATATCCAGCAGAACAAATGGGCTCTGCATTGCCCTTTCTGTGAGGCATATTGCTATAGTACTGTCTGGTACAAGACATTTTGGTATCGATTAGGAGCATCTGTATTTCTCTGGTGCAGTCTTTTTCCCTTGAGATCTAACTTGAAATATGAAAGCCAGTGGGGCCCTTCATGTGCTGCGATAGAAAAATACAGCTGATTGCTCTCAGGGGTTCAGAAGTGATTCCCATTGATGAGGTGTCCCCAAAAGGAATGTGTTATGAGGGATATATACTTTCCTCTGAGGTGGCCTTTATGTAGACCAGGATAGTGCTGACGCTGGAACAGAACAGATGGGATTTTTTTTCCTCAGAAGGTACAAGGGATGATGGGAGAATAGGTCTATTTAGACTATTGGTCATCTTGAATGCAGGCAGAGGTGGGATTTCAGATTGAACTTGTTACAGGTCTAGTGCTGAAGAGGCAGGTTCACAGGACTATATATAGCCTTATGTTTACTGCAGCAGTGGTTGAAACACCATTGCATTAGATTTGGAGCTCTAGCACAATAGGCAGGAGGAGACACCTTTGTCGGTGCAACTCCATTGATGATGTCTGTCTTTTGTTTTCAGCTGTTTAACAATATTAAAAAGATATGCATGAACAAATCTTTACTGTGGTGGGCATCCCTGTGCCTTTGAACTGATGGGAAACATAGATAAATGATAAGGCTATTTAAAGGATCTTGGTGGTTTAGTGTTTTCTTGTGGAACTTTTCCAAATGTTGTTTCCAGGGTCCCAAAAAAAATTCAGAGACTTGTGAAAACCAGAGAATAGAAAATATTTAATACTGATGCATGCTACAGTACCTTCCTTTGGTCAGAAGAAACAATGGAATAAGTGAGTAGGATGGCAGTTAGTCAAAATGCATTTCTCTGACCCTTTCAAAGAAAGCACATTTTGTGGAAATAGTGTACTTTGCCTTTGATTAGTTGTTCTCTTTATTGCAATTAATTAATCTGTCCACATCTCCCAACAGAGCCTCTTGAAGAACACACTCATGTAGGCAAAAATTAGACTGGTTGAAGGTCAAAACAGGTTTTGCTCTCCCATGTGTTGGAGAGTTAATCATGGGATGTAGATCACAGGAACAAGAGACTTTTTGGTCGGGATTATCTGGATCAAATGTTTCATCATTTGGAGTTCTCATCTCTTGGACCCAACAGAGGAGCCCAGAGGTCTAAGCATCACAGAATTGAGAAGCAAAGTGTAATGACTGCCAGGGGTCTGTGAGACTGCGTAGAGCAGAGTGTCTCCCCACCCTTCAGTAGCATCAGAGGCTCACAGTCCTGCACATTTCCTCCCATCTCTGTGTCCTTTCTCTGCAAAGGGAGCATAAGAACAGAGATTTCTGCTTTCGAGGCAAATAGCTTGTTGCAAGTCCTTTTGGTCTGGTGCCCAGCCTGCAAATGAGAGTCTGGCCAGGCCTCTCGTGCTGTGGTGAGAGTGTACAACTGCTCTCTAGGAGCATGGAGAAAAACTTAGCAAGACAAATGAGAGACTAAATAGTTAAAAGGATAGAGAAGGCAGAGAAATTCATAATTAAGGCTGTCGAGTTGCAGTAAAAGGAGTGCATAGCCTGGAAGGAAAGCGGGTGGGCGAGGAAAGTGTCATATATGGAGGTAAAGTTGGCACTTGAACAGCATTTTAAAGTACTCCAAAGCCACCTCCACTGACATCTCAGCTGTATTGTATATTCTGTCAGAGGCTCCGGCTGCTCAGCGTATTGTGGCTGTGACTCACCCACAGACCCTGCCGCTTCCTGCCAGGAGAGATATTGTAAAGAGAGACAGGGCAGAGGTATTGTGTGAGACATGAGATAAATATGTGCAGGTTGTCGTTTCAGGGCCCAGCACATGCATGTACCAGTGTGCATGAGTGCTTATGCACAGAGGTACAAATGTGAAAGCCAATCCCTGCAGTGTCTGACAATTCATTACATTTTCTCAGAGACCATATGGATTTATTAGGATGTATAGGTTAAATGTGATGCTGCTAAAAAGAACTTGTGAGAATTAGGCTGGAGCTGAGACTAGAAGTATGTGTGGGAGAAGATATACATGAAATTAATGCTTAGCCTTTTTTTTTTTTTTCTGCAGAGCAGAAATGTACTCAAGCTTAAAATCCCTGATCCAATTCCCACAAATGTGGGGAAAGTTCACTTTCAAGTACAAGATGAAGATCCATCACTTTTGGGGCCTGGCCAGCCTATAGCACTCAGTAATACAGCCCAGAAAAGGGATCTTCTCTGGGAGAAGACCAGGGTAGAGCATTGCCACTGTCTCATCTGTGAGAGGTGTGGGACTGATTCTGTCCTGGTGCAGTGCAGATGGACCTGCAATGTGCTGGAAGGACTCTTTGCACGTGGTGATCATGGTAGAGAAGTGGGAAAGGGTGCTGCTAGCTGAGATGGACTGGCAGAACTCTGTGAAAAGTTGTAACTCTGGAAGATTTGGATTGGAATCTAATGGCCAAAACAAAGAAAAATCCCCACCCTTGTTTGTTTTGAACTTTTCTTTCCTGAGGAAAGGTTATGGCTTCCTTCTGCCCTTGTGCCAGTGGGTAGATGCTGAGGGTTCTGGCAGATGCAATCTGAACCATGAGTGCTCAGTGCAGAAAGGAGTGTCAGACTCAGAACAATGTAAGAGGAAAGAAAAACAAGCATTCCCTTTGCATCTATTTTGGGATGTTCTCTCAACATTCCCCCTTGCTCCACCTCCCATTCCTATTTCCATTTGTTCCTATTAAAACTTGTGTTTTTTAAATGGAGGAAAATTCTGGAAGGTTGAATTTTGTTTTTAAAGTAGCGTACTTCATTTTAAACAGTAGCATACTTTATGGTTAGACTTTCATATATATCCCTAACCATTTAAAAACACATAATCAGCAGCTTTATCTATGGCACATTATTCACCATTTAAACTATAATGGCTTCCTTTTAACAGTTACTTACTACCTTAAATCCCTATTTCAACATGAGTTAGAGTCTGAGGATTTGGACATGGAAGGCAGAATAAGCAACAGAAGCAGCCAAATGCTAGAAAAAGATGCTGCTATCTGGCCAGTATCATCAGAACTTAAGAATAAGGGGAAGAATGGAAAGCATCTGTTCTCTATCTGTTTCTCTGTTTGTTCTGTCTAGTCTACCCAACAAGTTTTTACAGCACATTCTGGGCTTCTGAATTGTTTCTGAAGATGCTGTTTTATAGAATTCTCCAAAAAAGCACCAGCATCTCATTAAAAGATAAAAGTTCAGTGCAATTCAAAGAGAAAGCAAACACCCATTTCAAATGATTAAGCAGTGTTTCATCTTCCATTGAGCTGCAGGGGGCAGCCAAGAATTTGGGTAAAGTATTGCTACCTGGATTTATCTTGTCAACCTTTCCTTAGCATTAATACTTATTTTTTGTCTAGCACACAACTGTGTTTTCATCTATGAATAAATGAATCATAAGAAGAGAGGATCCACTGTAGTACATTAGTACAGTCGAGTGTCCTTTCTGACAGTGCTCAGCACTGGAGATTTCAAAGAAGGATGCAAGAAATTACCACCATGGACAATTACAGAATACACCTACCCTCTGGGGGAATGCCTTTCTATCTTCAGACAGTGATTTATTTATACCTGGAAACATGAGAATTTGTAGCCTTTCGGAATAATTATAATAACAATAATCCTATCTAATGAAATGTTCCTGTGCTCTCATTTTCTATATAAGTGCCTAATGCGTTTTGAATCTTTCATTGCTCCTGGCTACACCCTGCTATCTCATGAGTTGTATAGATTAGCAGTGTGTTGTGCAGAAAGAGAAAGTATTCCCTTTCATCAGCTGGTCTTTCACCTTGCAAATGCACCTTTGTCCTCTGCTGTAAGAGAGAATAATTGAGAGTGCCCAAATTGTCAGTTACTTTGTAAACAGCTATCGCCTCCCTTCTCATGCATCTGGCCATGAAAGATGCTCAATTTTTTTCAGTCTTCCTATTCCTCTAACTGCTTTTACCACCCGTTTTGGATCCCTCGTTATTGATGTGGTATCTTTTAATATATAGGAAGATAAGAATTCAAGATGGTTTTGCTGGGGGAAGCGTAGCATTTGTTATAGTAAGAGTTTTGTAATATTGTCCGTGTTGTCCATGTGCCTTGCCATTGAGGTATAGTATTTTCAAGAAGTTTGGGAGGTTCCTGGATTAATCGGTTCTGTCCTCGCCTGGTTTGATGAACTGCATTGGAGAAACCGTTTTATCTTTAAGCAATTACCTTGGAAGGTTAACGGCCACAAATGGGGTTGGTGAAGGAAACTGGAGTCTCTCACCTGAAGGTACATGCCCATAAGAAATCGTGCCCTTTCTGTAGACATTTTCAATTTCATTGCTATGTGTCTGGCCTGAAGACAGCGCTTATTCTTACCTAAGTATCCCAGAAAGAACCAAGTAGAAGAAAGACAAACAAATGGATGAGGATGTGATGCTGGCAGGGTGGTTCGGAACAGGGAGCAGAAGACAGAGGGTGCCTGTAGGAGGTGGATGTGGAAGGGTAAGGGCAAACCAAGATTTAAGCCTGCTCCCTGCCTTCCCCTGCAGCTTGTTGAAGTGATTCTCAATACCACAAGGAACCTGGTGCCTTAGTTTCAGGAACTCAGGATTAAAAACAAAAAAAAAAAAAAGGATTAGATGGTGGTATAAATAATGGAGTAGGCTGAAAAATTGGTTTAGGCACTTTGACAATGTCTCTGAGGTGTCTTTGCCCCTTTCAAGGAGGAGCAGATTGGAGACATGAGATGAAGAAACACAGCTTTTGTTCACTTTTTCTCTCTTGCTTATAAAAATCATCCCCCAAACTCTTATTGTGCAAATGTACTGTTCAGGATCAAAGCCTTGTCTTCTAGCAGAGAAAGTCTCTGGAGAGCAAGGCCTGAAGGCTAAGCCCACAGTGCTGCTGCTGCTGCTGGCTGTGTGCTAGTCTGTTTGGGAAATCTAGTCATGTATGACCCAGCACCTGGTGGTAACAGCGAAGCTCTCAAATGCTCTCAGAGTCCTTGCATCACTTTTGATCTTTGTTCTCTTTGCCAGCTCAAGTCTCTCTGGTGGCCGTGGTCCATCAGGAATTTATCCTCACCACTGTCAAATGTCTGCAAGGCTCTTCTGTAATGCAACCCAGTGTAATGCAATCTAGTGATTTCTTATATCTCTCAAAAATGGAATAGTCTGGCATAGGGGCTGGAATTTATCTGAGAAAGGATAACAGATAGGATCGCTTGAGATCTCTGCCCATTTCAGAGTATTTTTTTCATGTTTCATTTCTGGCATTTCCATCCACTTACAGAGTGACTCTAGGAAACCAACTGGGAAAGAAGCAACAAAAAGACATTTAGGGAAACTGATTTCCCTTGCAGATATGGCTGGAACAGCCATGAAAACAGCATACCTGTTTGCATAGAGATCCCTCCTGCCTTGTGGTGCATTCCTGCCTGTACTGCATCCCTTGTGGGATGCTGGATTTGCATGCTAAGGCGGCTGCTGTTAACACAGCTTAAACTCAATACCTCACAAACAGCAGTGCCCTTGATCCATCATTAAAAATGTCCTTGACACACTGTGGCATCAGAAGGAAGGTTTGTGATGCTAATTGCTGGCAGTGCTGTTCTACCATGGATGTTACACAGAGAGCCCCAGTATATTTTGATTTAATTTAGTGGCTTGGTTTTGCTTCTTTTTCTTTTCTTTCCTTTTTTTTTTTTTTAATGTTTTTTTGAAAGGTCTAGGGGTAGGTCTGTGATCCCAGAAAGGTAAGCTTTCCCATCCCTGCAGTTTCTTTTTTCTTTCTTTTTTTTTTTTTTTTTTTTTTTTAATTTGAATAGCAAATAATGGAATTTTTTTTTATGGTGGGGACTGTATTCTAAGATTTTTAAAAAATGCTAAGAAAGTAATTATTACAAGGCTAACAGGCCAAATTTCCTTTATTTTCACAAGAGCATTGAAAGTGGAAGGAGTCAGAAAAGTCTGTCTATCCTCCAGGCAAAACCTTCTCTTCTGCATATTGGAACCTCAGGAGCTTCAGAAGTGAAACCCAGACCCCCTGCTGTGTGTCCCTCAACAGAGATTTATGTTTTCATGGTTTGGGCCTGGGCTCTTCTGCAATCCTTTGTCACTGAGTGACATTCCTGAGCAGTTGCAGCCTGGCTGGATTGTCTTCGCAGCTGGATCTGAGGCTGATGGAATAGTGCAGAGCTTTCAACTAATCCACAGCCCTTGCACCTGCTGGGTGTCCAGCCTACCTATGTTTCCTCCATACTAGTAGCTCAAGTATGCCTGGAGAATTACCCTACTTGTCCCCACATTGCTTTTCTAGAAATTGCCTGTGCTCTGTAATGACTGAGAAAATAAAAGCACAGAAGCATATGCCCCTGTTTAGTCCTTGGTGATGGGTCAGAAGTGGAGATTAATAGGATAGGAAATGTGTTTCTACTCCACAGTCAGTAAAGGAAATTCACTGGAACTAAATTAATCATGAAACAGACAAAAAGAAGAGAATAGATTAGCAGGGAATTAACTCATTAATTAGATTCATGGCAAAGTTCAGAAGAGGGTTTCCTTCAAGATAACAACCAAGTTCAGAGATCAGAAAGAGTTGGTCTGGGAGGGGGGCATGCTGTTTTATTTCGGAACTCTGTCAGTTTTTATTTTAGCCCAACTTTTGCCTGGTATATCAAAAAAGCTGCTGGAAGGAATTCAGCTTTTGTGGCAACCTCTCACCACAAAGAGCCCAAGGATGGAAGCTCTTACCAGCCCTTTCAGATTGCCCAGCTCTGCTTTGTGGTGTTAGCATAAGCAGAGCCCTCTCTATTGTGCCACCTTTGCTGTATTTAGAGCTGGATTGCAAGTCTTTCTGTGAATAACAGCAGCATGTTGGAGAGGTGGTTGTTTTTTTTTTTTCCAGCATGAGGGTGAGCAGAAACCATGTACAGATCTAAGTAAGGTAAAGTGTTAAAGCACTGTACTCCATGCTGCACTTCTCAGGACCCTGAGAAATTTGGTTTGGTCAAACCTGCAGTGGAAGGGTAGGATGGAAGTTACTGCATGTATCTCAGGAGATGGGATTTGGCTGCGGTCTCCCTGTTATTCTAATGGGGTGCTTCTCTACGTGGTCCCCTCTTAGACTGGGCTGCAGCTTGGACTCAGGGTTAATTTAGGATCCATGCAGCAGCATTCCTGTTAAAGCAAGATTTATACTGCCCATCCCATTCATTGCACTTTACCAGAAGCTTGCTTGCTGTGCAAGAGAAGTGTCTCCCTTCATGTTGCCAAACACAGGTACTCTGGTGGAGGAAACAGGAGGAAAGAGCTCACTTTGCAGTTACCTGTTACTCTGTGCTGCAAAAAGGCACCTCCAGGTTCTGCACAGCCTTTGGAATGAGACCTGCTGCCACTGCCCAGATGCCAGAAGGTTCCCGTTACTGAGCTGTGTGTTGTAAATGTCACACCACTGCACAATGAAACTGGTGATCTGGGTGTGGAGACTGGTTTTTGTAACGTGCTCTTAACGAACTAACAAACCAGAGCTAAACACTAGTTGAAATGAGAGTGAATCCATGTGAGAAAGCCCCCCTGATTTCTGTCTTACCCTTTCCAGTCTTTTGTTTGTGCTGCTTCTCAGCATGAATGCAATCAAACCGTACTCGGGAACATCTGAGCTGCCCATTTGCCACTTAGGACTTTCTGGGTACTGAAGTTTCCACATTGTTTGTTTAGAGTTAAGTGTTCTGCTGAGTCTCTTATCCCTTTCTGTAAATAACAACTGTCCTCAAATTTCTTTGGGCTGATTACTGAGACTGACAATCTGTGTGTTTTGAGTTGCTGAGCCGTATTAATCCTTAATATACTCTGGTCTGTGGATGGAAAAGCTAATGCATTGAGAATGTCACAAGAGGTAAAAGCCAAAGGACTTACTCTTCTTGGACACGTGAAGTACTTTGGTTGTGACATGAATAAATCTCACAGCAGCAACAGTGCTATTTCTCCTGTGCATAAAGATCTTAGAGGAGTCTGACTTTTAATCCAACGTGTTAGAATTTTTTATAGCACTTGAGCTAATTCATTTCTAGAAAAGATGATGCCTGCTATTCTTTTTTACCTACCTGTGGCTTGTTAGAGTAAAATTTATTCAACTTAATTAATTAATATTGGAGTTGAGAGCAGGGTAAAAAAATCCTACCACCACCCCCCAAAGAAAAGCTATGCTAAAATTTTTTCTTTCAGGTCCACCAAATGGGATTCATCAACTTTTTTAACCATCCAAAAGTTAAGAATCTAGCCATGTCAGTTATCAAACAATGTCTTTCCAGTCATAGAGAGCATTCACCCCATCTGTCTTACACACCTTTCCTAGGTTCCATTTCAATTTAGGAGCAGGATAACTAGCAAGGGGAAGCTATCTCACCAGAAGCAGGGGTGGGGGGAAACAGAAAAAAAGAACAGAAAACTTACAGTCTATGGCTGTAATCTGTTCTCCTTTCTATTTTAGAGTCTTAACCTTCTTCCTATCAGTGTGTGGAGCCTGGAAATACATGTCCTCAAATGCTATTTAAAGACACCTACTAGCAGCCTTTGCTAAAATGCAGATAGGTAATGAAAGGAGATATCATGTCTGTGGACTATATAAAATTCAATCCAGAGTTTATCCTGTGATAATTCAGTCCTGTATAATCCACACCAGGCTGATGAAATATCAGTTTGTGCTATGGTTGTGACCCATGGCAATTGAAGACTTTACTGTGCTTTGGAACAGGACAGTTAAGAATGCAAAGTACACATTCAGTGAGCAAAACATTTCTTCTTTGTGCTTTTGTGCTTTTTATACAGCAAAATACTTTGCTGCCTCTTTTGTTTCCCACCTTCAGTCACAACAAAGGAATGTTGCAAGTGGCTCCAGAGAAACAAAGCCTGGAATAGAAAAGGGATTTAGAGAGAAGAGAAGAGATTAGATGAAATTGGTAAGAAAAAGAATTCCCAGTACCATGTTCCCAGCTCAGCCTTCTGAAGGGAAGCCCTCTGCTCCTGATCCGTTATGATTCGCTTGGCAGCTCAGCCCAGAGTGGCCTCTCTCCTTCATCTATACTGCTGTAAACTAATACCCAGTGATAACAGCCCTGCCAAGCCTGGTCGCTGCTGATGCATTGTACACAGCTTTCATTAATCTATTTGTGTCTAACAGCTCATCAATGAAAACTCATTCTAATTCCCTTCCTTCTGATCTTCTATGGACTTTTTGTGAGGAGGAATGAGTTTGCAAGAAAGGAGTGACCTGTAATACTCCCTAGGTTTAGCTGTGACACAAGCAAGTTTTATTCAAGCTTTCCTTTCACGCTGCACCGTTCAATCAGTGCGTGTTGCTATAGACTTGCACTTCTCCATCTTCCTGTCTTTTGACCTTACAAGAGATTTGCTTTTAAATACTGTTGTGTCCAGTAGTGATTTATTTTTCCTGTTTTGGGTGCCAAGCACAATCTTACTGACACATCCTATTCCTGATAGGCAAATACTCTTGCTATGGTTGGTGTAAAGTGATGAAAGTCATCCCGCTCTGCTCTGGGAGACCTGAGCTCTTACAGTCCTGCTGCTGCTCCTTTGCCTCTGCTCCGCCAGTTAGTACTGAAATTATTCCTCCTATACTATCATTGTGGGGAATGAACTTTTAGCTTCACTTGTGTTTGCATAAAATCAGAGAAGTTAAGGGCGGGCAGGGGTCTCCACAGGTCAGTTGTTTTCCCAGTGAGGATCAGCTTTAACTGTATCATTCCTGATATGTTAGTCTAATCTTTTCTTAAAGAACTCTAATAATTGAATTACCAGACTCTCTCCAAATAGTCTATTTCAGCTCCTACTACCTTTGTATTTTCCAGGTATCTACCTTGAGCCCTGTCTTCCTACAGGAAGTCCTTTTCCACTTATTTTTTGCCCTTTCCAGCCTAGACATAAAGAAGAGATTTGCAGCACTGTCCTCTGGACCTTTTTCCGTTGGGACAAGTCCTCCTTGAATTGCTTTGCCCAAACTGGAAACAGAGCTCTAGTGGAGAACTGAATAGTGCTGGATCAAGACAGAACAGATTAATTTGTGTCTTTCCAGTTTACGTTCTTTTTTCATACCTACCCAGTGCTGTATTTGCATTTTTGTAACAGAAAGGGACAGGTGGCTCATGTTCAGCCTGTAATCTTCAATAGTGCAAATTGTTGGGTTTTTTTCTAGTAGAAATGTTACCTTATTGCTCCTCATTTGTGTGTTCCTACCGTTGATTTTTCCTATCTAATTGTAGTAACTTGTACTTGATCTTATTGAATTGCAGCTGTTTTCTTTGGGCTACATTTCCAGTTTGTCAAAATGATTTTGATTTTTAATACAATCTTTGTATTTGGTTTCATCTGAGAATCAAATTAACAAACTTCCTATTTTATCAAAATCTTTAATGAAAATATTGAATTTTTTCAAACCCACGACCGAGTCCTGCAGAAGCTCATTTGACACTTCTATCCATTTTGACAGTGAAACACTGTGAAGTGTTTTCTGAGTACAGTTTTCTAAACGGTTTATGCATTCACTCACCTGTAGTTTATCTAGACTGTGACGCTTATTTGCTCTGAGAACTTTATTATATGGCATCTTGTCCACCGAGTATTCCCCTGATACCTTCTTACAGAAGCAAATTAGAATGGGTCATCATAATTTGTTTCTGACAGAGCTGTGTTGACTGATACCCTCTTCTTTTCTCTCATGTACTTCCAAATTGTTTCTTTGTTCTGAGGAACTGGAGTTAAGCTGACAGGTCCATCATTCGCTGTCGCCTTCTTTTTTTTTTTTTCCCCATCTTCAAAAGATAGTTACTACATTGTGTCAGTTACCTATTTCATCACCAATCTTTCCAAAGTTCTAAAAAAATAATCGTTAACAGCTTTGAGATTGATTGAGTCAGTTCCTTAGAGGAATACAGCAGATTCAGCTCATTTGGTAAGATCTAAGCTATGCAGCTTCTCTAACCTATTCCTTTTGTATTCCAGGCCTCCTTTACTCCTTTGTTAGCTCTTACGAATGTTAATTCATCACAGTTGACCTTTTTATGAAAATTGATGCAAAATCACTCTTCTCAGCCTTATTGTCAATAGGTTTTCCTTCTCTGGAAAGCAGACTAACAATTTATGCTGCCTTTTGCTACTAATAAACTTAAAGAATTATATCCTATTCTGTGTGCTTTTTTTCCCCCCAGTCTCAGCTCACTTTGTGCCTTCATTTTTCAAGCTTTATTCCTAGCTGTTCTTTCTGTACTTCTGCAGTCGTTAGCATTAACTAATCTATTTTAATCCTTTTTTCAACTTCATTTGTACTTTTGTCATACACTTAAGACCTTGTGGTATGACCAGATTGGTCTCTTAAGGCTTTGGCTGTTTTTCTTTGTAATAACATAGTTTGTGTTTGTCATTTTCCTCAGGAATGTAGAGCTCTTTTAAAGTATTTTTATAGAAAGAAAATTTTTAAGGATTCCCATCTGCCCATCTCTGCTGAGTTCTCTGATGAGGAAGATTTACATAAAGCCTTGTCCACTTTGTCTTATTCTTTCACTAACTTTTGGTGAAGCTCTTCCATGGAAGCACCTTTCATGGTTCTGGAATTTATGTTGTCTTCTGACCCTACTTGCAAGGAAAATGTCAATTTGTGCTTTAATGCTAGAGAACTGCAGGTCATGCACTGGGTGTTGACAAGGTCTTTAAAAGTGAGAAAACCTGCTAAATATCAGGGTTCATTTCTTCTGAAGGAAGTGGAGTTCCTGTTCAGAGTCGGCTTTGCCAGGAAATCATACTTGCAGTGAGGCAAAGTTACAAGATGAATAAAACCATATTACTCTGTTGAAGTATAGCTCAAACACAGATTGCAAATTTCATCACAAGCTTGTCATTACAACACGACAAGCAAAACCTTTGCTCATTTTATCTGAAGACCTTGGCTTTATCTCTCATTCTGCAAGTTCTGTTTCCCAAAGTCTCTTTATTTTTTGAAGATATTGACAGGAGTTTTTGGTCGATTGAAGGTATTAAAAGTAGATTGGGGGTAGATTCTAGTGTATTGACACTCCTTTAGTCTGGCTGATGCTCTGTAATAACCCAGAACTGGCCTACTGAATCATCTGATTATACCAGTTGGATGCCTGATGACTGTAGATGCATGAAGATTTGCTTTCAGATCTCTTGCCGGGTACCCTTGGTTTACCTGGTAGAATCTGGGGGAATCCAACAAGTTCAATAGCATTGACACTGGTCAGTGTCAGTGAATAATTTGATTTTTTTTTTCTTTCTGACTGAAGTATAGGTAGTTCCTTATTCTATTTGTTACTGGCACTCACTGGTGGAGTGAGTGTTGTCAGCCACCCTCCTAAGCTTTTAATTACAATATCCTATTAGTTCTGTGCTGTAAAGATTTAAATTTTTCCTCATATGAATTTACTGGTATTCTGCACTGCTCAGAGCCTAAACATGACATATTCAAATGCAAGCAGCTTTATTGGCAGGCTCTCATGATTTATCCCATAGGTGATATATGGTACCAGTATTGTCACAGTGCGCGTTTATTTACTGTCCTTAACTGTTGTGCAAGCACTGTCAGCAAATCTATTTCCCACTCTAATCAGTATTTCAGAGGGAATGCATGAATGCCTTAACATACAAGTCTCTGATTCCCTTGCTTGTCCATTTGAAAAAAGCTGTACACCTTCATATTCATATGCTATTCCTGAATTGTCCTCTTGCCTGCCTCCAAAGACCATTAGCTGACTTCTTTCCTATCCAGAGGTTAGTTTATCCTCAGCAGGCTTCTTTGTCCTTGGAACTGTACATAAATGTTATGTTGAAGATGTACTTTTGGATGCCTCTCTCCACCATTTTTGGAAATAATAGAACTCAAGCTTAGAGCATTGAGTGTTTGGATATTCTGAGAACAGTGATGAGTTGGGGAGTGTCGCACGTCCACCAAGCCTGTTTGCTCTCTCCAGTGAAGTCTTAGACTCCCTGTAAGAATTCTCTCTTTTAGCACGTTGCTCAATCAAGAAATTTAAACTTTTAACATTTCTTTTGCAAAAACTATGGGTTTGCTGGGATAGAACAAACAGCATCACTGTGTGTACATATGGAGGTGGGTGTGTTTAGGTGTGGGAGTGTGCATTGCTTTGGTGTTTTGGAGCATATCATCAATTTTCCCTAGTGTTTATTGTCTGAAGATTGAAATCTGTAGCTGCACTCTGTTGGGTCTGTGTCTCCTCTCATTACAGCAACTTCTAGCTCATGCTGATTTATAGCCTGTTGAAAAGTATGTATCCCATAGGATAGAAAGCATGATGTGCAATTTTATATGGCAAGACAGACAACAATGAAAAATAAAGACCAGCCTTCTATGGGCTGGGGAAATTATAGAGGAAGACAGAAAAAAAAAGATAAGAGCTTAAATAAATAAATAAACAAAGGGAAGAAAGTGAAAAGAAAATGAAATGTGGTTATATATGGTGGCCATACCCACATTTACTTTGCTGCAAAGTCTTGTGGTCTTCTGGACAAGAACTGTTAATAAGAGGGCTTAAAGGTCAAAACACTTCCTAAATATCATTCATGCATAGGTTTAGATACTAGATTGCAAATTCCTTAATAAGAACTCTTAATTAAATTCTCAAGTTTAATCTTGTAGAGTCCTGAGGAATTAATTGTGCTTTTGTATTTCTTAGTTCTCACAAAGTCTTGGGGATCCTTGATATTTAGCAGTATTCACCAACTGGATTTTTGATACCATGCAGCAGCTGTGGCAGCCAAATCCCAAGAGGTGAGCAGGATCAGCTGAGCGCCAGCAGTTCTTCCAGACTGCCTATGCACAAAGCTGCCTTGTTTTCACTCAAGGTGTGAACTTAAACGCGAGTATGTGTGATGTTGGGTAAGCACAGTTTACATGGGGCTCCATTTTGCTTGTATCAGTTGATGTCTTTAGTTGAAGTGGCTGTATTTAAAACCAGGAAGCTACTTTTTGATATAAATCCAAGGGGTTTGGCTGGTTCACTTCCAGAATTAAAAAAAAAAAAAAGGACAAGTGTATTTAATTCATGACATGTAGGGTGATGCTAACTTAGGTGGAGTTTTGTGACCCGGGGACTTGTCTTTTCTGGTCACCTGCACTTCCCCTCCGTTGGTAGAAAGAACAACAAAAGCAGATTTTAACATTTCTAATTGTCCTTGTCTACCTGAAGGGATAAAAACTGTTCTGTGAACACATACTTTGACTGAGGTAGACATGAGGTGAAAGGGGCTGATCCAGGGACCGCAGAACATAACATGATTCTTTTTATTGAATTCAGTGAGCTCAGAATCCAAGTGCACAGTGTGTGAGAGAATGCAGTCTTGAGCAAGGAAATTTCAACACTTTCATATTTTTTTGATCACATTTGTATTTAATCACATTTTGCATCTTTTTGGGAGAAAAAGGTACTCTGATGTCCTGCCTGAAGTCTGGAGAAAAATAATTATTTCTTAGATGCAGACTTTTAGTTGAATGTTAAGAGGGAAGAGGAGATAACAGAAAAAAATAAAAGGCAAATAATTTTCTTGGGATCTTATTCTTTAGAGCTTCAGGGAATAAGTAGACACATTTGTAAGTTCAGTGTTTTAAAGCAAAGAATAATCTTAGGTTAGATGGAGAAAAGAGCAGAAAGAAAAAAGAAAAGAATAATTTTTTTCATATGGATTTGTTTTCTCTCCCCTATTGTTCCTCCTCTGTTCACAATAAATTTCCTTAGGTCTGGTCATTTGCTGTGGAATAAGTCTAGATATGAAGTATAATACAAACTTAGAAGTACTCTTCTTAAATTGCAAGGTCCATCAGACAGTCTGAGAAGAGTCTTTGTTCCATTTCACAGCTGATGGATGAGATCTTCCACCTTGCATATACTCCAAACTCATTTCAAGGCTGAACTTTTTGGTGAATCAGTGAGCGCTTCCCTGGGGCTTGGGTCTGAGCACAGGGAGGGGAGGGGATCGCAGTTGGGAAGTGAGGCAGGACTGGAAAAATCAGGAGATAATACTGAGTGTATCGGCAGAGTTATTTGACAGCCATAGACTGGAATTATGGTATGTGCTCCAGGTTCACACTGGCGCACATTGATTATGTTTAGGCATCATCCTTTCCCTGAAAGCACAAACAGGGGCTCAGATTTGTTCCGAACTCTGCTGTTTTTAGGGCTATGTTCCCAGTGCGGGAACAAAGAATAGATCCCATAGTGCTGAGAAACAAGGGCCTGATTGCTGTATTGTGAGAACATGCCTTCTTTGCCTGCATTTTTGGAGGATCTGTATAAGAATTTAGACAAACTCTGAATCAAATGGTTTTGGAAAACGCTGGAGAATGTGAGTTGGAAGTTCCTGGAGCATTTGTTTCAGTTTTCTCTTGCTTTCTTTAGCCCATGTCAACAGCTTCCTATTTCTAATGGTTTCTTCTTTTTTTATGGGTTTGGCCTTTTCTTTTCCCTCTGCTCTGGACATGTTATATGAAGCCAAGGCTTTCTAATTTGTATTTGTAATGCATACCAAACAGGAGATTACTTTTAAAATAAGAATAGAAAATAGTACCTGGCTCCTTCAGATAAGCCTGAGACAAAGCCAAACTGGTACTGATGTCTACAGAGTCCTGGTTATTGCATTGACTTCTGCTTGCCTTTTACCCCTGTGTTAAAATATAGTTCAGAAAAGTGTCAGTAAAGATTACTTTGTGGGGTGTCATATTCAATCTCTGTCAATAATGCCCAAATCCAATTTGGGCACTTTACAAAGGGTGATTTTTTTTATTATTTTTTTTCCCCTATCATGTAGGTACCTCTGGCAACAGGAGTACTACCTTAGATCTTTCAGTCAATCTGACTGCTTCTTTAGCTGCTATACCAACAGAGAACGTGGAAACAAAAACCTCCAAGTGGAATTTTCTATGCTTGTGAAGTAACTCTTTTACTTATATAAGTGTATCATGGCAGCTCTAACAGAATTCAGTGGCTTTAATTAGCTCTTTCCTCTGTACAACATGATACAAAGGAAACAGTATATGCCTTTGAGCCTTTGGTGTAAAGAACTACAACTGAAGAATACATTTCCACTATTTTGGTGCTGTTAATGTCATCATGCCTAGTATTTATCTGCCCAGTGTCCAGAGTTTTTGTCATAGCTGCAAAGAAAAAAGACAACTAAATACTGCAAAACATTTCCAACAAAGGCGCGTTTGAATTTTTTGTGTTTGGTTTGATCACATTTGTATTCCTTCAGTCTTGCTTCTGCCAGCATCCTGGCTAGGGCTGATCTCAGGCAGAGGGAAGAACAGATTATAGAACAGCCACAGGAAGGAGATCCAGAGCTTGTGATTGTTTGTGGTGTTGATTTTGAAAGCCAAGCTTTTCCTGCAAAAGAACAGAAACATTCTCCATGACTTAAGTGCGTGTGGCAAAACACTGAAGAAAAATCATAGACTTACAATCCAGATTTTCACAAGTGGAAAAGAGGCAAAGGTTGCAGAATTGTATTACTCATTGCAATTTTTTCTGGGTATAGAAAGAGTAATTTCAGAAGGAATGGTTTAAATGTCGAATGGTGATGGTGAGTGGCACTTGATAACAGCCTGTCTCCATTATCCTGAAAAGTGGTATATTAATGCATTGTCCCCATTTCTGAGTCACAAATGAAACTATGACGTTCTTCCTTTCCTGAGGTTTTGAGGTTTAGAAAGTGCTATTTAGTGACCTAAAATTATTTATTCTCTTTTAACTGGTCATAAATTTTTGTTTCAACTTCATAGAAATATGTTCGTGCCTTAACTCTGATAGAAGAGTTTAAAAAGCCCAAGCAGCACGGATTATAGTCCATGCTGGGATTTTGGCACAATTCAGATTCTTGAATAACAGTGATCCAAATTAAATTAGCTGAAATTGATCTGTTTCCCAATTCAGCTAAGTCACCTTTTAGTCCAGTAGAGTGTTTACATATGTAATTGCACTAGAATAATTCAGCAGATCTTAGGCAGCAGTTTCAGTTATGTGTTCATAACTGGACTCAACATCTCTTAGTGAATGCCAGGGAAAGATGTCCTCTGATGGAGATGGGTTGGATAGAATGAGGATCAGAGATGTTTCTAGCCTGGTCTTCAAATGTGAAAAATTAGTGCATTGTAAAAAACATGAGAAGGGATCTTCCCCTCCATCTATCTGCTGTTGTATTTGTTAACGTCTTTCAGCGAAGAGTTAGATCAAGAAACATTAAGAATATGTGCTTTTCTAGAAAAAGACTGTGAGAAGGAAAACACTTTGTTAAAGATACTCCAAATACCTCTCTGAATATGAAGTAGCAAGTGCTTGACATCTTCTTTTGGTGTCAGCCATCCCAGAGTGTTCTTGCTCCCACCACATGGAACTTTACTAAAAAGTAATCAAAGTAAAGAAAAAAGGCTTTTTTCTTCTTACTGCTGTTTTTTTTCATTCAAGGTGGAGGGGGAAGGGAATTGATGCCCTGAGATAACAAAACTGTGAAAACAGCAGCAAAGGCATAGAAAGTGCCTGCCTTCATCCTGCACAGCATTGCCCTGTTCTGAAGGAGGGCTTCTCTAGCTTTGCATTTTGCTCGTACTCTGAGCATATTGATGCTGAACTTTCTGCGAAATGAGGTTATAGTACCTTGGCTTCTAATTAAAGCTGCAATGCAAAACACCTTCTTTGGAGTCCTCTTATGAGCAGCGAAAAAGGAAAACATCACAGCAGTGAAGGGAAGAGATAAATAGGGAGCTGGAAAAGGGTGCCCACAAAAACGTATGGGAGAGTTCTGCCCTTCCAGGAATATACTCTGCTTCCTGCAGTGTGTCTCCAAGTCCTTCCAGGCTGCCAAGTGAGAAAGGATAACTATCCATTTTCAGGGACTTAACAAAATCTGATTAATCCTGTATCTTATCACCTTTGAGGGCAATTTTCCAATCATATTTACCCATGATAGTTGAATCCAGAGAGCAGGAAAATAGGTCAACACTCATCCACAATTTGAACCGACCTTGATCCAGTGCCTGGGAACCTTATTTTATGGAGGCAGTTGATAGTTATTACCTCAGTGTCAAAGGTAATGAGCTGGCCAAATCAGTAAGTAGAATATTGCCCTTGTGGAATGAGAATTAGTTCCTGTTTATATTCCACTCTGTATGGATATGTCTAAATTCCAAGACTCTGGCAATGTACCAGTTCAGCGTTTGCTTATATGCCACCTACTTATGCTTCCATGGGTAAGGGCTAGAAAAAAGCCATGTCCCTGAAGATTGACTGCTCCAGGAGGCTGATGGACTAGAGGCAATGCAGCTGTCATACAGTTTCCCTCCAGGCTATGCTGTTAGGGGTTGAGGAAGAGTCTCAATAAGCTGAAATGATTTTTAGTTTTGCTTTTGGGATAGCTGCTTTATCATGCACAGCAAAGATATGCATGAATATGGAAAGTCATCCTTCCCAAGTGCTGGGGAACTCTTTTGTCACATAGCCTTTAAAAATGATTTAGCTCACAAGAACCTGACTTATACAAGATTTGGGGAAAAAGACAATTAGCGTTAAGAAAATGCAAATATTTTTCTTTCCATTTGAAGTTGTCATTCTGCTTCTTTGGCCCTTTTGCATAAAAAAAACCAAAAACCAAAACAAACCAAAAGTTGAGAGAGTCATTTGTGGTTTAGCATAGAGTTTCTGATCGGAACTGTTCCACTGTGAAAGTTCTCAGTGGTTTAACACTACAGGTATCCCCATCCTAGATCATGTGCACAAGACAGACTGATAGAAAAAGTCCACTTGTCAGAAGAAAGAAGTTGACAGACTTGTGACTTTTTAGTGTAGTTACACTGGAGTGAGAGTAGGAATGGTAGAAATAGCCTTGACAAAGAAGGAGTATCAGGCAAAGTGCAGGTGACAGTGCAATTTATCACATGGCTGTGAAATGTATTAGCTGCCTATCACCCTCAGTTATGTAAAACAAAGAGAGAGAGAATTGATTAAACTATGACCTCTTCCATCTACCGGCTGTCGTTTTAGTTGTTGTGACAGAGACTAGTGTCTAGTCATTAAATGCACAGACTTCTCAGTTTCAGATTTGAGCACTAGATTAATAGTTCATGTGGTGTGATTCCTTTTCCTTCTGCTTGGCTCAGTGTGTATGGTGGAAGCTCCCCTCTGTGTACACACCTCTCTGGAGGTAGTGGTTTCCCCATCACGGAGTTGTGGTGGATCCCTGTACCATGACTCATTCATGTTTCTCTTTTGGTCCAGAGGCCTGGATTCTTGCAGTTGGCTCAGGATCTCTACTTCCCCTGACTTCTTCTGAACACCTTGATGTCAAATCCCAAAGAGCGTCATTCTCTTCTAACTTCCCAGTTCTAGGAGAAGATAGGAAACTGTCTTCATAAGTTTAGTTATACAAGGAATTATGGTGGCCTCTATGAGAAAAGCACTTGAAGTAGTAAATAATTTAACATCACACTTAAGGGGAAGTGTTATAAGTTTCTGTTATAGTCTTTGTTTCTATCTGGTTAGTCCAGATAAGGCTTTAAAAAAATCTCTTTTCTATAGAAACTTGATCCTTCCACCTCCTATTTACTATTTAGGGAGATGGAGAGCTGTAAAGTTAAAACAAACTTTTAAAAGGTAGCTGCTAATTATGAAAATTAATTAGTGATGTTGCACAGACTTTAATCAATATGGTTAACTACCTGACCTGAGTCAGTAACTGAGCTGCAGGCAGGCTCTGTAAAGTAAGTATGCATTGCAATATTAGTGTATTGCCTCTGTGGCAAGGATTTATGAGAGACACTACAAACCTTTATAGTGCAAGGATCTACCAGACCTTTGAGAATCATTCTAGCATTTCAGTAGTCCAAGTGTATTCAGAATGAATACAAAAGGGTTGCCCTTTAGGTGTCCACATATATCTTTATTCATCCTCATGCCAAGTTATCTGAGCATCTAATGTAGAAGGGCAAGTCATCCATGGATTATTAATATGGATTTGCTTGGGGCCCCTGGATTATCAAAAGGTGCTAGAACGGGTATCTAAAGAGACAGGCTTGGTCAGCAAGGCTTATCCTTCAGGAGTTAGGAATGTATGTAATGAATGATCATCAGGTAGTAGAAAAAACTATTTTCCTTAGAGGTTTGTCTTGTAATTCTGTGGTAACCTGATCTGAAAGCATTTCTCCTTAGTAGCTGCTCTTACTATCCTTTCTCGGGGGGTTGGAATAGACTTTTTGTCTGAAAGTTTGATGTTATCCTGCTTACAGCAGTCAGCTGCACCCTGCAAACTTTCATACAGTGAAAGGAACACTTCTGAGCTAGGCAAGAAATAGCTGGGAAAGGATGACTACCCACGGTCTGGCAGAAGGCCAATGCTGAATCTCTGGTAATCTGATCCCACTGTAAAAAAAACTTATTGCTTTTGTTTTGGAATGTTACTGCTGTTAACTTTGCTGGCACAAGGTGTGAGAAGTAGTATGAACATGATCCTTCCCTGGGTTGTGCTCTCAACTCCTCACCTGAAGTATTAAGCAGGAGGAACATGTTTGCCTCTGGATGATCTCAAAGATCAAAGCGTCTGCAGCTAGACCAAGGGTATCTCTGGTTACATTTTCCACTGGCTTGCATTTGAGAACTGGAGTTAGGGAGAGGAGTAAGGAGTAAATCCAGTGAAATATAAATAAAACACCAGTAGGGTGAAGAAGAGATCCAGCAGGGCCCCAGTACAAAGAAAAGCAGTGTCAAGCTGCTCATATTTGTGCCAGCTATCTGTAGCCATGTAGGACCTTTCTGGTAGCTAAGCAACAGAGGCCATAAAGACATTGTGGCTCTTTCTTTAGACATTTTTTTATTATGGGAAAGCTGTAAGAGTGGGCAGTCAGGTATGAGAGAAGCCAGCAGTGGATTTTTTCCTGTATTTCAAAGCAGCCAAAGTGTGGATAAGTATCTAGCCATGTGAACATGAGTTACAGAGAAAGAAAAGTTCTGTGAATTCAGATGAGTCTTGGGAACCTTACAAAAGCCTGATATGCAATTTGGAAAGTTCACAAAACCTTTGTATCCCTGGGAGTCCCCAGTCACTACCTAATAAATACAAGTCTCCTTATGTTGATTATAGAATTCTGCCTGCGTTAGTTGCCTGGGTCTATTAGTCACCAAATTAAATTTTGAATAAGTAATAGTGAAGCACTTTCAGGTAGTTTTGTTCAGCAAATAATGAAGAGCAGCCTGAAAATCAACTTACCTATCCATTTATTCTGTGGATAAATGCCGGAGAAAGTCATAATAGCAATAACTGTGATTTATTTAGCTCCTTTCATTCAAAAGAATCCCAGAGGGCTTTTCTCACAGCATACCAAGAGATTGCTCGCTCCCTGCTGAAATGCAACACTTCTGGGGTGGAATACAGCAACTGCTCCACTCCATCAAGAACTACATCAAATTTGTTAACAGGTGAAGAGAGAAACAACGGTAGTATTTTGTGTAGACAGAGAGTAATCTTCTTAACTGGAATGTGGCCAGAATCTTGGATGTTAGAAGTTTTGTGCTTGCAAGAAAGGACAGGGAAGCTTTATCAACGCCTTGATCTTATATCTTACCCAAAAGACGTTGGACACTGGTTCAGTACAGACTAATAAGCAAAACCATCCTGTATTAATTAATAATTCTTTACAGCATCTGAGCTTTCCTTAGAGGCCTTTTTGTCATCCTGGATCAGTCTTGCCTGGTTTATACAAAATCATGAGATCACACTCTTAAGGAGTTGCAAGTACTGGTTTACTACTCTTAATCAAAACTGGATTTTCTTAGCCTATATTCACTTGTCAAAAATTAAATTAGATGTATGGTGCTCGGAAGGTCTCTTTGGGACCTTGAGAAGAGATACTGTACTTTATTATTTGACACAAACACAATGCAGCTGATCACAACACAGCTGCTGCTCCATGATGACCACAGTGCTGTGTTTGTGCAGGTGATATCATATGAAATAACTGACTGTTTGGT
>BJBW01001864.1:170123-183703 GCA_004320125.1 Scolopax mira
CTCTCTCTCTCTCTCTCTCTATATATATATATATGTATGCATGTCTCTACTTATTAATTATCACAGACAAGCAACTTAGGCTGGCTTTCTCTTTGATCACTGGAAGAACTCAGAACTGATGCATAGTGGAAGCTGGCAGAAAATTTTCCTTTCTAAGTGACCTTCCTAACTAACGAGCAGCTGAGGGTCACAACCACAGAACAGATAAATCAGGGGACAGTTTGAGAAAAACTGAGCAGTAAATTATGGTAGAACACAAGAACATCAGTCATTCTGCTTTGGCTTTAAAATCTCAACTTGTAGATGCAGGCAAGATAGAGACAAAAAATCACAAGTGCCAGATCTAAAAGCAGCCAACCCTTGGGCTGGCTGTGTGATGGTAAGTAGAAAGGTGTAAGCATCAGGTTATCCTCCTCATTCCACTGCATTCCTTGTCTCTTAATGTGATATTCTCAGGATCTCTTTTCCCTGTCATATTTTTAGTAGATGTATTCTGGTACATAAATGAAGCAGTGGTTTGGAATTCTATATGTTTCTGTAAATTAAGGGAAATGTTGATGAATCTACAGTTAATGATTGAGCCGATGTTAAAGAAAATAGAGACTGAAGATACCACAGACTAAAATTCGTGGTACATAAAAGAGTTAAATCAGGACAGCACCACCTTTTTTGTCTTGAGACAGGACTCTTACTAAACAGCTTCAGAAATCAGAACGGTCCTTTGGTCCTTTGTTGAAGTGTATTGAAAACAGGTAAAAATAGAGCAAGGAGACCCCTGGTCACACCTGCACTGGTGAGGACAGACAGAACTGGCTGGTAAGTGTCCTGCTTGCAACAGAGGACTATCTGGCCAGTCAGCTGATACTGATACTAGTCAACCTACATATTGCTGTGGACTTGCTGCAGTGCTTTGGCGTTCATGAAGGACTTCCCTGGGAAACTGGGGCTGCTGCTGAGAGAGAAAGTGGCTTAGATGAATCAGTAAGAACTTTGACTTTGCTAGTCTTGCTTCTTGTGAATTTTTTTTTAATCCTATCCATTTAGAAAATGCTACTAAAACCACTCGACAATGATCATTTATGAAGCTAATGGGCTATTCTAGGCTGAGCTCTCCCCCACATCCAATGGCTGAGAGCCAGCAACTCCTGCATTTTTCATAATGGGCCTAAAGTATTGGCTCTTACATCTTTGTGCTCTGGTTTTTCTTTCTGTAGAAATAGGAATAATAAATCCTGGCCTCCACAGTGAGGACTTTTAAGACTTTTCTCTTTTCTCTTATGTATGTCAATACCTTGAATGGATTAGTATAATTTCTGATTATTTTTAGTTACTGCTAACCCAAGCTTTATGAAAACCAGTTATCTCAAAGTGAGGAGCTGTGTATACCTGTTGTCTAGTCTTGTGGAGAATTTTCTTGGACAGAGAGAGATATGGAAGGCAGAGGAACAAGCTGGTTATGAACAGTCCAATGAACAGGTTGTTTGCATGTGACACAGCAAAGAGGAAGATGTTAGATTAATATTCTTCTTTCTTTTTATATTTGAAACTGATGTGGACTTCCTCTCCCTTAGCCACCATATTTCATCCTCCTAAATTGGAGATGGTATGGATAAAATAAATGTGTTTAGTCATTCAGCATGTGTGAGAGTTGAGTACTAAGAGAAAAAACACAGCTAAAGCCTTGCATGTGGCTTTGTTAAATCTACCCTTTTGCTGTACATGTTTCCAGCCAAGAGTCTCCCCTCTCCCACCAGAGAGATGGGAGCAGAGAACATAGTTTGTGTCTGCTTGGCTCCAGCCACTGGACTTTGTTCCACACTGCACCAAGCAGATCCCAAACTTTCCCAGGAGCGAAGTGATTCAGGACTGCCGCACTGAGATAAAGGAGGAGAAAAGAGATCTGTTCCACAGGTAACACTTCTAAGAGAAATAGAAACACACATAATGTCTCTGTTGAAAAGCCTGACTCAGCTGTCAGCACATCTCAAACCAGGGCAGCAGAAACGTGCTGACGGCAACAAAGACCTTGAATACCCTTGTATGGCCTATATGAATGGAAGGGCAGCAGTCACTTCTGAACATGGTGTTTTCTGAAACCTCAATAAGTAATTAGCATTATCATAGTACTCCATGGAAATTTTACTCAAGGAAGAATATGCAATCTGAATGTCTTACAGACTTTTCTCTGTGTAACCCAAAACTGCAAGAACACCTGGTGCAGGATCTTGAGCGTGGGGGAAGTCATCGTTAAACAAACATAGCTGTACAATTTATGAAAGCAGTAGCATAGTATTTCTTTTTAAACTATGTGAAGGATATATGATAATCAAAATACTTTCCAAGGACGTGTTGGAAATCTAGGCCAGGATTTATGTAGAGCCTGTTGCCTTGGGTTTTGATACAATTGATATTTGTCATCTCTGTCATGGGAGATTTTCTGGTTTACAGATTAACACTGTGGTTTTAATGATTACAGGCAGCCCTGTGCAGCATGCGGGTCTGAGGAGGCAGTGCAGCCAGGTGGTTGAAATGCATCCTAAAAAGATGCTAGGTGTAAGTACAGACTAGCTCCAGTTTGTCATTTGTCAGCTGTCTAGGCCCCATTGCACTGTATCTAAAGAATGAAGTCAAAATATTTCTCACCATAATGGAGTAACTATAAATGATGCCATAAATATCTAAGCAAACATGGGAATCACTAACGCTCAGCTGTAGCTTGCATATGCAATATGACATATTGCTGTTCAGGAAAACTTAATTGAAACCATTTTCCATGAGAAAACACAGCTTTAGTAAAATGGATCTTTTTCAGGAAATCAAAGAAGTTTCCAAGAATCTGCCTAGAACAGTTATTTTCTTGACACGAATCCTTTTCAAAAAAATTTTTTGAAGAAAGAAGTGGACTTAATTTCATTTTCCATTACTTTATGAATTTTAATACTATTTCAGTATTTTTATTAAACTAGATGTAAAGGGGGAGGGGTTGATAACATCAGACCTGTCCTTGAGGCTCCTGAGGCAAAGGGAATATGGGAATCACAGGCAGACACGACAAAAGAAGGACACCTGAAGAGCAACGTGAAGGAAATGGAGCCATTCCAGCCAGTAAGTCAGCCCCATTAGGCGCCCAGCTGAAGTGCCTTTACATAAACGCACGCAGCATGGACAGGAAGCAAGAGGAGCTAGAGATGTGTGCACCCCTCAGGGCTACGATCTTATTGGCATTACCAAGATGTGGTGGGGTGGCTCTTATGACTAGAGTGTTGAAATGGAGGGTTACAGAACTCTTCAGGAAGGACAGAAGGGGAAGATCAGGTTCAAGACCTCTTAAGGAACCTGAAGGTGCATAAGTCCATGGGACCTGACGAAATCCATCCACGGGTCCTGAGGGAGATGTCGGATGAAGTTGCTAAGCCGTTTTCCATCATATTTGAGAAATCGTGGCAGTCTGGCAAAGTTCCTGCAGACTGGAAAAAGGGGAACATAACCCCAATATTCAAAAAAGGAAAAAAGGAAGAGCCCAGTAACTATAGACCAGTCAGTCTTACCTCTATGCCTGGCAAGATTATGGAGCAGGTTCTCCTGGAATCTCTGCTAAGGCACATGGAAAATTAGGAGGCGATTTGAGATAGCCAACATAGCTTCACCAAGGGCCAGTTGTGCCTGACAAATTTAGTGGCCTTTTACGATACTGCCACACACTTGGTAGACAAGGTCAGAGCAACAAAAGTCATCTACCTGGACTTGTACAAAGCATTTGACACTGTCCCGCATGACATCCTGGTCTCAAAACTGGAAAGTCATGCATTTGATGGATAGACCACTCAGTGGGTAAGGAACTGGCTGTCTGGCTGTACTCAAAGTGTTGTGGTCAATGGCTCGATGTCCAGTTGGTGGCCAGTAATGAGTGGTGTTCTTCAGGGGTCTGTACTGGAACCAGTGCTGTTCAACATCTTTGTTGGAGACATGGACAGTGGGAGCACCCTCAGCAAGTTTGCTGATGACGCCAAACTCGGTGGTGCGGTCAACACACTGGAGGGAAGGGATGCCATCCAGAGGGACCTGAACAGGCTGAAGAGGTGGGCTCATGCAAATTACATGAAGTTTAACCAAGCCAAGTGCAGGGTCCTGCACGTGGGATGTGGCAATCCGAGGCACAAATACAGGTTGGGCAGAGAATGGCTAGAAAGCAGCCCAGAGGAGAAGGACTTGGGGGTGTTGGTGGATGAGAAGCTCGACATGAGCTGGCAATATGCACTGGCAGCCCAGAAAGCCAACCACATCCTGGGCTGCATCAAGAGAAACATGGCCAGCAGGTCACAAGAGGTGATTCTGCCCCTCTACTCTGCACTCGTGAGACCCCACCTGGAGTACTGTGTCCAGTTCTGGAGTCCTCAACACAGGAAGGACATGGACCTGTTGGAACAGATCCAGCGGAGGGCCATGAAGATGATCAGAGGGATGCAGCACCTCCCCTATGAGGACAGACTGGGAGAGCTGGGGGGGTTCAGCCTGGAGAAGAGAAGGCTCTGGGGAGACCTCATAAAGTCCTTTCAATATCTTAAGGGAGCCTATAGGAGAGCCAGAGAGGGACTCTTTGTCAGGAAGTGCAGTGACAGGACAAGGGGCAACGGTTTTAAATTGAACGAGGGGAGATTTAGATTAGATACCAGAAAGAAATTCTTTCCTGTGAGGGTGGTGAGGCCCTGGAACAGGTTGCCCAGGGAAGTCGTGGCTGCCCCATCCCTGGAGGTGTTCAAGGCCAGGCTGGATGGGGCTTTGAGCAACCTGCTGTAGTGGGAGGTGTCCCTGCCCATGGCAGGGGGTTTGGAACTAGATGATCTCTAAGGTCCCTTCCAAGCTAAACCATTCTATGAGTCAGTGTTAGTAATGCAGAATATGTTATTGTTATGAAATATTTATTTCAGGGGGGGAAATCACTGTAGTTATATGTTCTAATTTGGCAAAATTCTAGAAATTTGGAGTTTTGAATGGCTCTCTTAAATTTTCATACAATTATACATGCCAATGTAAGGCTTTCTTACCTTGCTTTGACCATGAAATTTTGGAGGTGTCAATTGTTCCTTAGTCATTTGGCCTGTCACTTATAAATAATCTGAATTGTGGGCTTGTGCCATATTGTGTCAGAGCTGTTTCACCTGGCTTGTACGGGCTGTAAATCCAAGAATTGCATTTTCTGGGCAACAGGGTAAAAGGTATAGAAGAGAATACAAAGCTTTTATTTATGGCGTTGCCCAAAGACTGAACTGTCAACAGGAAAATAATACTTCTTTCTTATAAACACTGTTATGCTGTAAGTGAAGTCAACAAGGGTTCTGCTGTTGGCCTCAGCGGGAGCAAGACTGGATCCAGGAAAGCATATCACACATTTCTTCCTTTTACCTTTGCACACACAGCTTGTTGATACAGAGCTGAGGAGGCTTTTGATTGACTTACAGTAATGTGTGTTATTTGCAGTGACTTAAATAGCTGCATTTATTATTATTATGGTAGGACCTGCAGACCCCAATTAAGATTGGGGATATCATAGTATCATAGTCTGACATTGTATAAATAAAAAAAGAAGCATGCCTCTCTGAATTTGTGATTCCCTGAAGCACTATGCATGCTGTACCTGAAGAATAAGTCTTTTGTTGTAGACAATTTTGCACCTTTTATTTCAATGCATAATTATTAATGGAATTCATATCTTCATGCAAAAGAGTTTCTTTGTTGCCTTCCTCCTAGAACTTTTCAGTTTCCCTTCAATGCCAAGACGACCTTTTGGTCAACATGAGTTTTTGAACTCTAGGGAAATCTGACTGTGCCCTTTCTGTTGTTTAAATCATGTTCTCTCCTCCACGTTCTTTTCTCTCTTGGATTTCATTCTGCTGTAGCATATTCTCAGTGCACAAGCTAGGGAGAATAAGAGGGAAAAATGCCTTTGCAATTTGAGATTTATCAAAAGCTTTTCATTCTGAAATGATGGCAGGGGAAATTGCATCATCCATATATCTGTCTGGGGAAGAGAAGGCAGTCTAGGAAATACTTCTGGAGAATGATGGACTCTGGTGTCAATGTCTGTTTCAAGGAAAGAAAAAATGCGTGTGGGTAAAGTTAGAAGAATTAAATAATATATGTGGGTATAGGTGACTACTTTTTGGCATCCACGATTGAGGAGATAACTGGGCCCAATTTGTTTCTCTTGCTTTTGAAAATTCAAATAGATATGTTTAATTGATCTCAAGAGGGAAATCAGAGGAAAAAATCTACCTCTCTTCATCTTGAATTGCTCTTCAATTACAGCTCAATATTGATTTTAAGAAATTATTAGTCTTGTGTCTGATTTAAGTGGATGTAGCTCCATGGGTTTTCATGGACTTGCCTGATTTCTCCCTGTTGAGGATCTGGCTCATTGTTGTAGCCATGGCAGCTAAATCCCTGGCCAGGATGAAGTTGTTGTACTGGATGTGATCCAGATAGAAAGGTTTTCTCCAAAAAAACTGTAAAGCTTAGAAAAACAAGTCCTCAATTGGCACAGCGGTCACTGTTGTTGGGCTTCTAGTCAAATCTAAATGAGACTCAGTTTGATCTTGGAGATTTGCTTGTATGTGAATGTTGAGTATTTTTTTATTATACTCAAATGCAGCAAAAGCGTTGATTTGTTCCCAATGATCTTATGTTTTCGGATGCTACATAGTCAAAAATATATCTATTTAAATGAGTTTCAGGAAATCAGAGACCAGCTCTACACACTGACAGCACAGCAGTTGCTGGGAAAAGAAAGCCTGACCTCCTTGCTCCTTGCAGTATGGGGGAAAGCTTGGCTTTCTGCAGCCAAGGAAGTGATTGGGATGTGTCATACCCTCACAGAAGTCAGGGAAAGCTTATCCCTCCTGTCTTCATGGCACCAGTGAGTACAGCCAGCTGGGCTTCCCAGTCCACATCCTCACTGGCTCTGTCTCTCTGTTTTCTATCACCCCTCCTTAGATGCCACAGTTCAATTTTACAGTAATTTCTGAGAAACATTGCATCATTCCCTGCCGGTAGTTCATCATATCAGTAGTATAATATGGAGCTTGAATTCAAACAACTTGATTGAAGTTTACTCAGTTGCAATAGCTATACAGCAACCTGTGCAAACTGCATCTTTCACTTTGGTGAAATGCTTTTTCACAAGTAACTTTGCTGCAGTAACTCTAAAATATTCACATAGTGAATAGTAAGATTTGCACAAGAATACTAAAATTTGAAGGGAACTTTCATTGCTTGTACAAAATTTAGAGTTATTTAGGAAGCAGCTTAAATAATTCTTTTATTCCAGTGCAAACCCAGACTGCTGTTAATGGAGTTAACAGGGGAAAAAAAAACAGCAGCTGGGCAGATCAAATCATCTTTTACTAAAGGAGATATCTTGCATTTCCCTCCGAAATGCCTGGCACTGATTGATGTCAGAGATAGGATATGTTTGTGTTTGATCTAGTATGTAATTTCCTGTGTTCCTGAGATACGTTATAACTCATTCCTAGATGGTTTCCAGTATAATTGCTGCCCACTCTTTGATTCTCCTCCTTCCCTGACTCTGGTTTCTGTCTTGCTCTCACAACTGCTTCAGCATGTCAGGCCCAGCACAAACTCACCCAGCTGAAAGGGTCCCAGCTGAGTGCACTGGATCCACTGAGATCAGCAGGGGCACCCAGTCTGAGATGGGGAATCAATCTTTCTGTTTAAAGCAGTGGGTGCCTAACTGACCAGCCTCTGGCTTCAAGATGACAAATGGTTTGCCAAGCAAATAGCTTCTTAGCTACTGTATGCTCCTTGCTAATGCTCTACTAGTTCCTCCTGGAGGGTAGAAACCTGTGGCAGCTCCTACTGCGAAAATCTCTTCCCCCAGCCTGGAATCACTGGGAGGTCACGGTGGTGGTTGACAGAAGCTTGTCCCCAGTACCTCGGGAACTATCACACAGAGGATGTCCCACCTCTGTGCTCCTGCTCCTTGCAGCCTACAGAAGCAGGGGCTTTCTGTTGGTATGGTGTACCACCTTTGCGCTCCTCTTTCTACAACTTGGGCCTACTGTTGAAAAAGACAGACTGAAAAAGAAATAAGGCAGATTTCCCCTATGCTCTCTGCTTAATTTTTCAAGAAATGTCTTGAATCTTTTACTGGAAGGGGCCTAGCAGCAGGCACTGCTGTATTAGGGAAAATGAGGTGTAGAGCTATTTTTAAAACCACTGAAATAGCACCAGACAGATTCCATTTATAGGAACTTGTACTTGTCTTCTTCTGTGCCTTGAAAAAGATAATGATTTCTGTGAAGTAATGATCCTCTCATCATAAACAGGATCCCAAGTGCTGAACCTGGTGCCCTCTTTGATATTTCTATTAGGTTTTTGGACTAACTTCCCTTGCTTCCTTTTCGCCGCCCTTTAAGCAAAGAAATTGCAATGATTTCTTTTTTTTATCCTCTTTTTTTTTTTTCTTCATGATAAGAAAATTAGAAGCTGGGAAAAAGCCTCTTGTGGTGCTAAATTGTTACTGGCTAATAAAACTGCAGGAGCCATACATGGTGGGGTTTTTTCCATAAATCAGCGGTGGAGGGAATTAGGTGGCAAGAGATGGAAGGGCAATGTTTAATCAGTTCGTGTAGGAAATCATTAGCTGCACACCCTCATTCCATCGCTGGCTCATTCTTCATTCCCAATGGCTGCTTTGCCACCAGGCCATTAACATTTTTCAATGACTTTCTAAATGCAGTGAAAAACCACAGAAGTGGTGAAATATCTGTGGATGTTATGGAAACAAAAGGCTGAAGGATATGCCTGTCTTTTGTTTGTTTTCTTTTTTTTTTTAATTTTTCTTTTTTTTTGCATGTGCTCTCTCTCAGATTAGAAATGCACCAAGTTAAAAGACAAGTGACCTGTAGCCTGGAAGGCTGTCTATGCCCTCTACCAAATAAAAAGAGACAAAAGATTTAGTAGTAACATGAACAAGAGTAAGATTTTTTTTTTTATTAGGTTTATTGCATGTTCTCATTTATGGTTTTGTCAATTTCATGGCCTTTTGCACAATCTACCATTGCAATCCAATTTCTGCAAAACTGATCAGAGATTAAGCTTTTCACTTAAGTGGCACCAAAAAAAAAATTGGGTCACAATTTATTTGCTAAAAATTCAGGTCAAGCTGAAATCAGTACTACTCAGCCAGTGTATCAGAGCTCATAAGGGTCCCATAACTCAACCATGTATCTTACTTGCAGAGGCTGAGACAAAACTTCATCTTCCACTGCCAGTTCTTTATTAGATTTGAAAGCTCCAAGTTTGAGTGAGATGAAAACCTCACCCTGAAGAGTCACTGTGATTTTTCTCTGGGACTGCAGCAGAGCTAGAGTTTCTGCACTGGGTTGTTAATCTGCTATGTTTTACTAGCCTCCCTTTGCATTAACTGATATATTTAGCATGGTGGTTTCCTAGACGCTCATACACGTAGCCACGGACACTGTGTGCACATGTGTGGATGTGTGTTATCCATGTGATAACTTGCAGAGCTCTGTGATGAACCTCCCTGCAGTTCTCACCTCATCACCTTGTCCCTTCCCCACCAGTCCACAGAGGCTCTGTGTAATCCAAGCCTCTGTACAGGTTCTCACAGTTGCCATGGCTTGAAAGGCAAGACATAACTTTAAAAATTAGTTCCAGTGCATTTCCCAGAACTATATTTAATGCTTTAATTATTTTGGGGTTTTATTATTTTTCTGTAGCTTCTGGGGTAACTGTAGAACAAGTTATGCTTCAGTAGAGTACTTTTTTATTTCTTTTATATTCAGATGAGACGATCTGCTCACATGCATATTTGCAGCTTGTAAGAACTGTTCCCTTGCCAAACTCCTGTTGCTTTACAGACAGAACATCTGTCATTTTCTGTGTGTAGAGTTAATCACATTAACTGGTGGTCAGTATGACTGTCTCTGGCATGGGATTTCTTGTAGCAACCTGTAGAAGAAGAAAGAAGTGTCTGCAATGGAGTGAGCTATATAGTGATCATGTTGGAAGTACCGTTAGTTTCTGTGAAATAACATAACTTTAGCTGAAGATAAAATCTTATGATCTTGAAAAAAATTGTGTCCACAATTCTGTGTTTTACAGGAAATGTCCTTGACCAGTCTGTCCCCATAAGAGGGACCAATTTAATCCCTGCTCTGTGCTTCTCAAAAACTGGTAGTATGATTAATTCAAACTACTGGATAACTGGTTCAGCCCATATTTGACATTTCCATCTCACTGTGGATATATCAACAGGGGACAGTTTAGGGGTACCTCTGTATGGAGAAGGAAAGATGCATTAAGATATGTGTGAGTTTGCACTACAGTCTTCTAGTCTCTCTCTGAGAGATCATGGAGAGATTAGGTCTTTCTACCTAACATGAGGCCTGTGACAAGGCCATGTAGGAGGAGGCATTGCTTCCTTAGCCAGCTGCCCAGTCAATAGGTGGAGAAAGGGACTTTGAGTGGACAATTTGAATCTCAGGTAGGATTAATTGCATTCAGAAAAAATGATGATATCAAAGTAATAGAGAGTGAATAGTTCCCAGAATAGGCTTCTACAGCAGGGGATGGGGGGTGAATTCAAGTCCTAATTTACAATTATCTCAAGGAAATTTATTATGCTTTGAAAATGGAGTAATCTACCTTACACAAGGTGCTCCTTTAAGAAAGATATGTGGAGAGTTGATTCAAAGTTGCAAGTGATAAAATTTTCCCTTGCTTCCATGTGACCTAATGCCTTTAGAGAAAAGCTGGAGTAGCAAACCCTTTCTCTTGTGAGCAACATGGGTTGAAGATACTTTCAAATGGATTCTAGCTGCTTCCCAGAAGGAAGTACACCACTTTGAAGATAAAGTTGGTACAAAACATTTTTTTTCTTTTTCTCCATTTCATCTTTAGAATTCAGAGACTGTTTCCGTCAAGTGTTAGCTGGCACTCCATCATATTCTGACTCCTTAAAGTACAGTGCAATACCCAATGTGAAACAAGAAACCAGGCTGATAAGTAGAGAATACTCTTGAAGAAGTAACATCTCGTTTGTCAGAAAGTGAAAGAAATACAGAACAGAATGATCAAAACGTGTCTGTGTGTTAGCCCTGATGCCATTTTGCTTTGGTGAACTGAAAAGGGTTCTTCGAGCAAGAGAAGGTGATGACAGCCTACACCTGACTTTTATCAGCTGTTGCAAGAAGAGTGCTTCTGTCCTCAGGTACCTATTGTCTAATTCTCATTATCTTGGTCCTGTGCTAGAAATTGAAACGTGGAATTCTGGAGTGAAAACTCCAAATCACTGTTGCGCTTTTTGTTTTTCAGCAGACGTGGTCCAGCTTGCATTTTTTATATTTTTTTTTTTAATTTTTTTTAACCTCCCTTGAACTGTGGGAAGCAAAACATAGCTTTTGTGCATCAGAGCATGTATTATATTCCTAGCCTTCTCCCTTTCTCTCAGGACACCTTTATCAAACCTACAAGGGCCATGCAAAGAGAAGCAAAAACTCTTCTCCACAGGTTAAGGGTTGCTGGGGACAACTTGGGAGGAAGATGCCTGAATGTGAAGCAAAGGCAGAAAGAGCCTCGAGGTAGTGTGCATGAGGCTGTTCTCTCTACAGGTTTAAATCCGGTTGTGCTTTGCACAGCAATTTGGCAGAGGTTGTCCACATACTCCAGTTTAGAGAGAAGAAGAAATCTTAGAATCATAGGGCTGGACATCATAAGGGCATTTGTCAATCTTCTATTCATGCTGTAAATGGGAAGAGAAAATACTATTTTGGCTCATTGGTTTTGGTTTGGATGGATCTCAGTTGTATTTGACTGTCAGTGAGAAACATCCTCTTTGTCTTATTGTATATTCACTGAGAGAGATTGTCACCTTTTCTGCTGTGACTATTCTGGCATCATCATGTGCAGAATGGGACAGGTGTAAATCTGACCCTTATGATGAGATTGGTGCTGGAGAAGAGTTACACAAGAAGTTGCATGTAGTCCTACAGGGAAACTGACCAACAGTGACACAGGGACATTGTTCCATTGATTCTTTTTTGTAGTGTAATCTGTAGAGAGATGGCAGGAGAAAGAAGTTGTCTCTAGTTAGACATTTGCAATGCGAGTCCTGGTGGATACATGGGGTCATGTAGCACAATCCTTCTGTTGCCATTTACAGATCACAAACGCCAAGCAGACAAACCCCACAGTGTAGATTTTAATGTTGGTACACTGGGCAAAATACAAAGCAGAAAACATTGGTGTGTGGTGGATTAAAAAGCTAGTGGTAATAAAGGCATGGAGAGCTCTGATCTATAGCACATACCATAAGTGAGAAAACTATAAATGGACGAGTGAAAAGTCATTCTAAAACAAGAAGATTCAAGTACTGTTGTAAGGAGAAAGGGCTTTGCCAACCTAAAACTGGTCAGGAGAACTGAAGATGCATCTGCAAAGATACAAATTCAGCTACTAATTAAGACAGAACATTAAAAACTGCAAAGTTTTGCTTAGCAAAGTAATTCAGACAATCAGTTTAATTGGGAAGTTAGAAGAAAGTGAAAGCAGCAATGCTCTTAATAATCATTGAGAAATAAGTGGAGTTTCATACTCTGCAATGTATAGCTCCGCATGCTTTTGGAAGAGTGAAGTTTAACTGCAGATGTCAGGTCTGTGCTGCCACAGTGGGAGTCGCAGTGCTGTGCATAGAAATATGGCTTGATAAAACCAGAGTCTCAAATGCTTAATTCTGAAGGCAGATTGACGCAGTTTAGGCATGTGGTATAATGATTTTCTCTTTTAGGCCATTGCTTTAAATTCAGACCCTGTCATCTGTGACTAGAATGTGTGAGCCTGTGATAGCTCTTTGACCTACTTGAGGTTAATTGGTGGTTTCAATCCATTCCTCCTTACGTGACTGTTCATGTCCAACTGCCCTATTTCTAGTTGGTCCCAGAGGATATCTTTGGTTTCAACCTGGCTTTTTTTAGTGCCCTTCTTTTACAGAGACATAAGAGTTGATAACTGGCATCAGACCAGTGGCACATCTGGTCTTCACCTGGTGAAGAGCAGCCAGGGTCTTCTGCTTTGGGGACACGGGCAGGGAAAAGAGATCTCGTCTCTGCAGATGAGAGATGACTCTTCCCCTTGGGTTTCCTATAAAAGGAAATTTGGACAAACACACTGGCTACACACTGACACTCAGTCCAGTTTCAAGTGATCAGGAGCAGAAATGGGTTGTGTTTGCTGTTGTTAGTAGTCATATCTGCAGCATCTCAGAGTTGTGAGCTTGGACTCTGCTGTGTTAGCCAACCTCCAAACTTGTAAGAGAAGGGTTGTTTCTTCCCTAAGGAGTTCTTAGTTCGGGGGTATGGCAGGAAAGGAAATGGGCACAAACTTGAGTATAAGAAATTCCACCTAAATATGAGGAGAAACTTTTTTACTCTGAGAGGGGTAGAGCACTGGAACAAGCTGCCCAGAGAGGTGGTGGAATCTCCTTCTCTGGAGACATTCAAAACCCGCCTGGACAAGTTCCCGTGCAACCTGTTCTGGGTGGA